>JAUELK010062184.1:0-12823 GCA_031471215.1 Gastropteron pacificum | reverse complement strand
CGGGTATAAGGTGGTCGAAAGGTATGTCAACTAGGCCAAGTTTTGCCTTAAGGAAAATAGACAATTTAATGGTGGCCTTTCTCTCTGCTAGCGGTTTCCAGTTAAGTTGTACCATGTTGTCTTTTGTACTACCATGTTCTACCTTATAATTATTAAGGATGAATCTGGCGGCTCTTTTCTGTACTTTTTCAAATTCATCTATGGCTTTTTGATGGTGGGGGTCCCAAGCCACGCTCCCGTATTCCAGAATAGGACGGACTAATGTTTGGTAGCAGTTTGCTTTGATGTGCCTTGAAACAAAAGCAGTGTTTTTAAAGTGAAAATCATAGAAAGGTGCACTGAAATGAACAGTTTATAAAGTTTACCATAGTCACTTAAACTTCAACATTTTCTCTTCTACAGCAGTATCAGAAAGACTAACATAATGGGTCAAAACTAAGTGAAGACTGAAAATTGGAGAGACAAGATTGTAGCCATTGAGAGAAGAATCAGAGAGGATGGAGAAGGATTGTTGCATCTTTATGTGTGGCAGCAAACATCGAACACGATGATGCTGACAGGGGATGGTACATAACATAACATAGATGAGAACAACCTACTTGTTCTCATTGCATTGTCCCTCCTCCTCTTGAGTCGAGTTGCGACCCCACCCTGACGTGTGCCCGTGCGACTTCTATTTTGTTGGTCAAGCCTGGAGCGAACTCGTGAGGGGCTCTCACCAGGGGGTGCAGGTTCAAACACGTAGCTCAACATAGGCCTGAATGGATCTTTTCCTGCAGCAACCAGAACATCCGGGCCATTGACCAGACCACTCAGCGTTCTGAGCTGTGAAAATGAAAGATAAATGATGCGTAGTAAAGAAGTTATTCATTATAATCTACTCTAATAATATTTAATCTAAAACGTTGGGGCATGCAGTGATCAAGGGGTGACCTTATTAGGTTAACTTATTTGGTTTCAAAGTACGCGACCTTGGGTGAAATCACCGGGTGGGAGATTCTGGACATGGGTTGTGTGGGTAGTCAATATGGCTATACATCCACATCCAACTGGAGATGTGCATTGAAAATGTAAGCCCTATCTCTAGGCTTTAATGCTTTGAATAGTGTTTGATTTTTTAAAAATGATTATGCAAAACAAAATGTTCTCTGTTAGAAAGTCAAAGACATGTGAACTTACTGGTCTTCCTTCAATGGTGTACAGTCGCATGACAGCAAATTTGAACATGGTGCTGAGGTCTGACAAAATCTGATCAAATGACTGAGCTGTTTTCCTGTTGATCAACACAATGTGCCTTTGAGTGGGGTATCCATTCTTCAGCACTGTAATTTTCTTTGGATGGGTCCTGTTGTATGCATAGGACATTCTCTGATCTCTCGACTCATTATGCTTTTGAATGAACCGGGCCCTGTCTTGAAAGTCAAATTCCTAGAGAGAAAAAAAACACACAAAATTTGGGTTGTCACAACAAGACATATCTGTGCATTATTTGTTCAACTCTGAGTATCAAAGAGAAACATTTTGATACGAAGTATACCCCCCCCCCCCCTTCAAAATCTTTATACTAAACTAAGAAAAAGAAACCATACAAATAAAAAGAAAAACATAGACCATTAAATTTGTATGTTTAAGTCTAGCAAAGGTTGCTAAGTGAAGGTGAAGAAAAGTTATAAACATATCAAACCTGCAATAAGGCTGTATAGTTTTTTGAGCCACTGGGTGGTTTGTTGTAGTGCCATCGCCTGGGCTGGGTCACACTTTTAATGTCAATGCCACGTGCTGTATGTCTGTTAGTGGAGCATATATAGCTCTCATTGTTCTCTAAACCATCAATAGATGTGATCATATCCCTTCCACGAGGGGTGAAAATGCTCCTCACTCCATAAGGTAGTCCTCTAACCTTATGTGATAAATCTGAAAAGAGACAAAATTCACAATCTTTTAAATAATTGCAAGAGATGTGTTTACATCAGTCTAATTAGTCATTTACAAATACACCCAGGCCTGCACAATTTCTGAAATGTTTGCCTCGTGTTGTATTTCCATGCCAACACTTTTTTTACAAATAAAATAATACTTTAATAGTAATAGAAAAATAAGCTTTGTTTAAAGTTTCCATATTACATAGGCCTACATATTTTTCCTCAGTCTCAAACTTTATGTCCGTCATCTTTTTATAAGAAATAACTGAGGTGTTGTAAAAAAGTCCATCTTTGGGAAGGATTGATAACGATATACAAAAAGAACAAAAACTCACCTGAGATTAAGGCATCAATCCTCTTGTATTTCCTTGGATTGACACATACTTTCACTCCTGTAAAATTCAGGTCACCATCTTTGTAAAAATAGCAATTCTTTGTTGCGTCATGTATGGGTTGTCGATAGTTTGGTCGCCTCCTTCGCTCTACCTTTTCTGAGTCATCATTGATGCCAACACTAGTAGTGGCAGTTGATTGTTTGGTGGCCATATTTGCAGTTAAGTAGGGAAAGCTTCTTCACTGTCAGCTTCTTAGATAGTAAAGTCATAAAGGCATTCTTATCCTTTGTCCATGCTCATAGAGTAAGGAAGTAGATCCAAACCCTGAAAATAAACAAGAAAGAACTTAGCCTTCTTCAAGTTTCTGATAATAAAACATTCATGAAATCACAAACAAAGAACAGAAGAAGAACCAATTCTGCACTCAAAATCAGATGAGAAACCAAGCATAAACTTACAGATAGGGGCCTGCATTAATATCATCATATGAGGTGCTATGCTCTTCTTACCAAGTACTTATTAAGACCCATAATAACAATTCAAAAGATAAATTATTCTTGTAATGAGTCAAACAATCAACAGTGGAACAGAGCATGGGGAAGGGGCATATGTACAAAAACTGAACTAGATCTAGATCTAGATTTTAAGCCCTCTAGATGGAGAGGAAAAGTATAGAATCTAGTAAAGAATGAATGGGCAAAAGACAAAACAAGTCCAAGGCAACTAGATCTAGACTAAGATTAAAGAAAGGCGCCTTGTCTATGGACGCACGAAAATGATATAATGCCACACAAGCGGAAATTCAATAAGAATAACATGAGTAGCCCCCCTAAGGGTGTGTAGATCTAAAATCTGGTGGTATGGGATGCTAGTCTAGTGAAAGTCTACATCTACAAAGAGATTTAAGTAACGTTGATTAATAATGTATGTATTCTTGTTCAGAGGTTTGATGCTGAAGTTGATGATGAAGGCGGGGGAATCATTTATGTAGATATCTAGTCAGTCTAAGTCTAACCATAGAACACACAAGAAACAAAAGGCAAAACACGAGAGAAAATCGCATCCAGTATTGTAGACTAATTCTAAATTTGTTCAACTATAAATTCAATGAAAATATAGCAATGATTTATGATTTGTTTGACTTAGTTACCGTCATTTTGATGACGATTTCCTCCACCATTCATTGGGACGATGTCGTTACCAATCACGTGATGTAAACTTCCGGCAAGAGTTATACACTCCGTGTTTTTTATGATTATTTACCGTTTTCGGATTCTTGGAATGAAATAAAAAAAATCGATGTGAAAGCAACTTTTAAAGCCTATGCTGTCTGACATTCGCGGTTCATGAAAATCACGGTCAAAGCTTCTTAATAAATAAAGACAAGAAAAGCAGCCCCGTTGCTAATGTAATTCTATATTAAGATATCACGTGACCTCTTCAGACCTCATTCATCATGTCCAAAATGTCCCGTTACTGCTAACTTTTCACTTCACGGAACAGACTGAATAGGAACAATTGTTTTCACACAGGTCTATATCTCTACTAGCCTACCTAGATCTAGATGTAGACCTAGTCGAAGTCGAAGGTAATCAAGCACACATAGCCAAAACCTTACTGTTATGTTATCACTATCGGCCATCATTGACTATCACTGATTACCAGATGCCCCAGATTCTAAGGGGGGGGCTATATTAACTCACATTATTAAATGAGTCATTACCATCTAGATCTAATTATCTGCGCCTGTGTCCAAGTTTTCTTAATTTTATTATGAATAGAGGAGTTAATTTAGATTGCACTGACTCTATCAATCTATGGACTATGGGCAGCATCCTCCATGTCCCCCCTTCATCAACTGGCCAGTTAAATGAGAGAGTGACTGACTGACTATGTTATGGGCAGACAGTAGGTATGCAGTCAATAGATTTCATTAAAAGGAAATGGGTCAGGGGCACGAGTGTCACCTTGCGTTTCGTCAGATGCCAAAGCCAACAAACCACAATAAAGCATCATTTATTGGTCTGACTGGTATCGAGGTGAACTGAAAAATTAATGTTAACTAGGCACATGTAATTGGTCTGGTAAAGACACACTGCAGCTAGTCTCTGCTGACAAGGTCTTTTTCCTAAGTAGCTCTGAGATGAAGGCTTTCTTGTCCTATTTTCTTTTTAGGTCTTGAATGGATGATATGACGAGGCAAGCACAGCTAGAAGAATGGTGTAGAAGTAAGAGAGTCTGAGACCAGTGATAAGTGGTGTCATTTGACACCCAGCAATATCTAGGACTATCTCTCCACTCTGAAATAGAAACAACTGAAGAATCTCTCTGTGACAGCAACAAGCAGCTGAAGACATTCTGTGTGTCTTTGTGGTAAGTGTCTATTAGTCTGCTTTATTGTTAATTGTCCTTTTAGGCTGAAAATCTTCACTGCTTCAAGATTCCTCCATAATTAGTTCTGTCCTTTGTACTTTGTTTTAGTTGACTAGGTAGCAACTTATTTTGCATTGTGTTAAACAGCATAGAGATCAAATCAGTTAAGCATACAAAACAAGAATATTTCTAAAAATTAGAACTAGAACACTGTATTATATTGTGATGAATGCAACAACAAAAAATCATTTTCCTGATGGTTCATTTTCGGACATCTTTCCTGTATCTACTTTAACACTTCTGACTTCTGTAAGAAGGGGCCATTAATATGTGCACACAAAGACTGTTATTGAGCAAAAACATGTACAATTCAAATTTAATGACTTTCTATTGCTCTTGTTTTTTCATATTTCAGTTTCTTGGCTTTGTTTTAGTTTTTAGGAAATGGAAGCTGCTTTATTTAGTAGAGCTGCTTCAGTGTGAGACCTATGTCCTAGTTATACATGTTTATTTAGAGTCCTTCATTGATTCTTTACAGTTCTTCTTTTTCTTCTTCTTCTTCCATATCACTGCAGCCTCATAATAGAGGACTTTTGCAATCAGTTAGGACAGATTTCACCAGATTGTATTTTGAATAATCCATATCAGTGTTGAGTCTACTGTCTACTATTGATTTTATGAACGGAAAGCAACTGTTCCAGTTTTAGTGTAATACTTGTATTTTTATTAGTACTACTTCAGTTAGCTAATTACAGGAATGATTCATTAATTACACACTACAGCATTTTGATTGTCAGGTAACAGCTGGTGTGAGGGTCGTTACCTGACATGCAGCATGCACTGTTTCCTCTAGACAAACAACTAGATGGATGATTAGTGTAGCCAGTGGTAGATGTGATGTGTATCATAGTTCATGCTTTAAAGGAGAGTGCCCTCTTGTCAGCAAGATACGATGGACATTTGTAGAATAACTGTATTTTGAAGTGGATGAATTATGATACTTTTTTTTTGGTGGAATATTTGCATCACTTTTGATTTTCCAATCTCTTGCAAGACTTATTCTACTACCTGTACACAGTGTGAGATTGTGTGGCGACTTTTGAAAAAGTTTTCTCTAACCTATGCACTGAGCTTATTTTTATTGTTTTCAAGTCTTGGAATTTCTCCTACCTGTTGTTTTTTCTTCCAGGTATTGAAGGAGAAATTCTTTCAATTTCATTAAATTACACTTTGTAAATTAATAATGATTAGAAATGTGACAATTTGTGGTCATTCATATTATGAGTGTTTGTCTTGTTTCAGATTGTCCACTACTTACAAGCTATCTATTTACTCTGTATACAAGAATCTCTGCCGAGGCAATCATTCTCACAATGCATAAGGTTGGTTCATTAGAGTTTTAAGTAAAGTGTAAAGTTTGTAATAAACTGTAAAGAAAAGCACAATTTCTAGATAGAAGTAAGTTTGTGATGTTTTTAAATGTTTTTATCCATCGCATTTCAGTTAACAAAGAAACAGAACTAAAAACAACTCTTGTTAATAGCTATAGGACCTTGTCTGTTTATACAGATGAACTGATCAATCGTTTGGGATTTGCCACTAGAACAATACTTTTAAAAAGAAAATGAATAGCCCAGCATCTGACTAGCACCTAGCACTCTGTTGCACATTCAAAATAACAAGGAAAAGTAAAAATTCTGACCATTTTCACGTTTATACCTGAAGATAAGTTAGTGGGTCAGTTTTCATGCACAAAATACCTCTTTTGTTAATACTTGAAGGTTATCGTCAGCATTTATTGTATACACAATTAAATGTGAAATAGTGTATAATTTAAAATATTCTTTTTTAGATCAGTAGGAATTAATAACTTTCATGTCTTTGTGGACAGTGTGGTGGCCAAATGTTTGTCTTAGTGGCTAACTTCTTTTGTTTCTAAACAGCTGACCCTGGCTCAAACTCCATTGTGGGTAATTTTGGAAACAGGCTCTGTGTAGTTTCTATGGCTATCTAACCTACATATGTTACTACCTAGGTCCCACCATTTTTATGACCAGTTGTGTTGCTCAGGGTATAAAACATCAACTAAAAACTGTCTTTGTCTCTTTTTATTTTTTTTTGCAGGCAACATTTCACACGTCTTATGGGGACATCCTGTTTTTTCCTTCCTGGGTTCTGCATGGCAGAAAAGGTGTGTAAGATGGTGTGACACAGACATGGCTTAGACTTGCATATTTACATTGTCTTTTACTGGCAAACTCGATTAATTCACTTGTACAATAGACAGAAACACGGTTTTGACATTATTTCAAGTTGCAAAATGTGGCAGAGTAAATAATGATTGTATAGAGCTGATGCTATACTATAAGATAGTAAAGACGATCAAATTATATTTTCAAAAATGTTAATGCAAGTAGTTAAACTCAAATATTCTTTAGTGCAACTACAAAACTGACAGTTCTGCCAAAGAATATCAGATATACAATATAGAAATATTAGGCACGGTTGTGTATTTAAACACATAATAAATAGCAATCTATGAATCATCGTTCTCTTCTTGTTGACACACAGAAACCTACCTGTCATGTCTCCTCGTTGTAATTATGGGTATCCTCTACCAAGGGATCAAATTTGCCAGGCAGCAGTATGGACGGAAATGTCGGAACATCACTTGCAGGTAAGCTCTGCTTTTACTCATTCAATTTGTTTTTTTGAAACCTTGAAAAGAAACCTATTTTTACAAGATATTCTGGAATGGCTTCTCAAATTAGACGTATAATTGAAGTCAAAATGACCGAGTTTATTTTAAAATTTATTTTTTTGTTTTATTTGTTTATTTTGCTTTCCTTGTTTGAGGATCATGTTTTCAGACATTGATGAATAAGCTGACTTTTTTTTCTTCTTTAAAAAAAACAAACATGGTTTAAGGAAAATATTTTCTGTGTAGATATAATCATGCAGTAAATATGTGGGACATTGTTGTTGTTTGGTTTAACATGTCTCTCAGTCTGAGGTTAGACGTCAGATGACAGAACACCACTGTCAGTAACACAATGTCTTTCTTATTCTTATTCTCAAACTGTCTGCACTTAGGTTACTTTGTCAAGAGTTGACAGTGGGCGTTGTGAACAAAGTGAATGAGTGCAAACTGAAATCTTTGTCCTTCCACAGGCGCTACATTCTGAACAAAGGTCACTTCCTGCAGACAGCTCTATACGTCTTACAGTTTGTCTGGGGCTACATTCTCATGCTGGCTGTAATGACGTACAATGCATGGATCTTAGTGGCAAGCCTGATCGGGTTTGGGTTAGGCTACTTCTTCTTTGGCTGGGGCGAATATGAGGAAAGATCGTCCATGTTACGTGTATTCAAGTGTGGACCAAGCCGTAGCTTTGATGCAAATGCATGCGGCGACGGACCGCCCAAGAAGGTTTCCCAGGAGCTCATGCCTCTGAGTGGGTCGTCTGACGGTTTGCTAGACACTGACCTGGAGGTCAGAGAGAATTTCAGGTGTAAATGTGACGAAAAGAGAGTATAGTCTACACAACTACAATATAGATCTGTTTTTATTGAGGTGAGAAGGAAAGACACAAGGGTATTATTATAGATCTTCTTAAATGGTTCACTCATTAGGACCTGAAATCTCTATTGCTGGATCAGATTGTTGATTAAAATGTACTGTATGGTATCTTATTTTAGTGATCATGGCAGCATTCTTAGGGCAAAATAGCCTCTTGCTAGCAATATTTGGAACATTCTTGCGGTCACAACAAGTTTGAAGGAATGTTGGGTTAAAATTCGTTTTACTACATTCTGTGTTAGTGTCTGTGATTCAGATTTCCTTTTTTGTGTTTTATGTGACCTGTTGTGTTAGTGTTAATTGTTGTATTATTATCTAGTGTTTTTTTTCTTTTCTTACATAAGACCGTAGTATTGCATGCCAAACACGATATTATATATTTGTTTACTTATGCAGTTTTGCTTATTAATGGTTATTTTACACATGTATGGACTTGAATAAATACACATACGATAATCCAACATGTAGAGGTCTGAAATCAACATTTCCATAGAGAGACATTTCTTACAGATTTAGTGAGGATTGACAATTTTGTTGTTTCTTTCTCATTTTAATCTGCTTTCATCTCAGTACAGGGAGAATATGTAGCCCTCAATAGTAATACACAACCACAACATTCAGTTACCATTGAAATGTCTTGCTGGGTCTTTTTAATTTTACATTGTAATTATATTAACTTTGTTCTTATTGATTCTCACAAGGCAGTTAATACAAACAACTACATGTACATATATCTCAAATGATGAGGGACTCTTTTTTGCGTAGCAACATTCAAGAAGGATAACTCTTCATATTGTGCTTAACATACAACATAATCATTGATTTTTGTTTGTTTATTTTTATTCAAGTTGTAGTCAAATGTCCTTAAAAGCCCAATCAGCATTTTATTGTCGCCGTCAGCATTTATTCATTTAAAAAAAAAAAAAAAAGGATACAACAGTGGGGTCCACTTTTTATGTTGTCCATCCTATTCTTTGTTTGGCAGCCCTCTCACAAACACTTGACATGAGTAGGATAGAGCTCAGTGCATACACTTGATACACAGCAGTGATTCCTGTGTCATAGACTATAGACAAAACGTTGTTACCTTTGACATGACAAAGGACTGAGCATTTTCAGGAGAGCTATCTTTAATATTTTCACATTCGACTTTAATCAGTCAACACCCTTGAGTTTTATCTCTAGAGAGGTAATTTTCAGAGCTAGACTAGACTTATGCTGATTGGACTGACTCTAGCCCTGAAGATATGTGTTGATGTGGTCTTTTTTCAAACTGATCACATACCTATACTGTGTGTTCAATGAATTAGATGAGTGAGAGAAAGAAATGTGTATGCAAATGTGTCCCACCATGGTTGTTTGTTTGTGAATGTATTCAGAACATTGTGAAACCAATTTACCCTCATGGGATGATAAAGAATCATCTTATCTTATCTTATCGCATTGTATAGAGACGCCGCCTTTTCATTCAATGTGTCATCCTACTGTTTGTTTTTCTTATTTATTCACTATTTATTAACGCATTGTTTCCCTCTCCCATGACAAAACTTACACTATTCTTTGTGCCATGCATTGTCATGTAGGCCTCCATCATCCATAGTGGTCAGTGGTTATTTTTGTAAGTACAGGTAATTTTTGGGACCATGCTGTACAACACCACAGCCTAAGTTTAAGTAGGGAATAATAAATAGCATGAAGGACGACAGTGCATATTACTTGTACAAACCCCCCCCCTCTCTGTTGACTTATTTTAAAGATAGTTTGCATTTTAAGCAAGATTCACAATAAATGTGGCTGTTAAATAATGTGATTGTGAATCAACAGATCTGAAGTTAGAAAAGTGTTCATTAACATTTATATTTTCCACTTGAATATTGGTAATGGATTTTAATGAAAAGTATAACTCAATGTCTACTTGACATGTCCAATCAGTCTTTATGTAGGCCTATTATGATTCTCACTTCAGCTGTGTACCATAACCAATGCCTTCATTATTGTTTGGTGATATTTTGGTATGTTAATAAACTATTTGTTGGTAGTTTTCCTCCTTGTCTCTGTCATCCTCTTATTGCATATTGTGCTTGTTATGTAACCAATATTAACTAGTATTAAATTGCCACCCAAGTAAAATCCTCGTTTGACTTTTAAAAAAAAAAACATATGACAGCGCATGTGATGTATGAATTATTCTTGTGCGACAACATGCATAATTTCATGAAGATCAATAATTTTAAACTGCCATAAAATAGGCCTTGAGTATTAATGGTAATATGAAGATATACTGACTGCTATCAAATCAGTATTGTTTGTTTCCCATTGTCCAAAATGTGTTCAGGGGCTAGGTGGACATAGGTGCTAAAAAAGGACATGTAATTGTGTAAAACATTGCATACATTGGTGCTCTCCGTTGTTAATGTCCAAAAACTATAAATATATATGTTTTTTAAATGTATATGTCTTGTACCGTTTGTGTCAAGGTATTTGAACTGCTGTGTAATGGCCCATTTACACACAGGGTCCGATCCTATGAGATCGGCACGTAGGCACGTCACCCGTCCCGCGAGCACGGAGGGTTTGCCCCTTGGGTCCGTCACGTACGATCGTCCTTTCCAGCTGTTGCATTTACACGAAACGTTCGGTCTGCTGACTCGCGGTTGCTTGTTCTTCGTCCAAAATGACGGACGACACTCTTGATGAAGCGCTAGCTGTGTGTGCGATTACAATATCATAGACAAAAATTGTTATTATTAAAACCAAGCAATAAAAAGTAACGTGCACGCGATGATTTTATTAATTCGCATACGCTGATTACGAACATGAACTTAGATTTTGATTTTGATCCCAAAATTCATATTTTACTTTTCAAAAAATGTCTCCCCGCCTGGCGAAGCGAGAGATCGGCCCACCAAATATCAAGCAGTGCTTGATATCCTGGATCGGACCGTAGGGACGTGAAATTGTCACCAAGGGACGGGGGGATATCCCTCGACACCATGGATCGGCCCCCGTGACAGGCGATCGGACCGCGAGGGTCCGTCCCGCCAGACCAATCCCTGCGTGTAAATGGGCCATAAGTGTGATTTGACTTCTGTGCCTGATTTTGTTCATTGTGTCAGAATCATAATAATGTAAGAACAATGATGATAGTTTCCCAATGGTTAATTAAATGTATATGTCTTGTTATTGTTAGTGTCAAGGTATCTTAAACTGCTGTGTGATTTTACTTCTGTACCTGATCTTGTTCATTGTGTCAGTGTCAGAATCAACATAATGTAAGAACAATGATATACATTAATAATTTCCCAATGGTTAATTAAATACTCATGGAAGAGAAGAGCCTCAGAAAAGCTGCAACAAATGTTACTTCACTTTCAGGCAATTCCCTATGATGACGGCTACTTGTGCTAAATGGGGGAGAATCAATGAATGAGTTGTTTGTGGAAGAGTCCCTTGACTTAAACTTAAATGTAAATGGATTATAGATCATTATTCTCAACCTCAAACTGTACAAGGAAGACAAATGAAACTTGTTTTGAAGTGGATTGAGTAGGATGTTTGAAATAACATGTGCATTGATATTCTTGGGACATTTTGGGTAACAGTAACAGTGAATGACCAAGCCTGGCTCTCATCAGGGGCAAGTCTTGTAAATCTCCACAACCATATTCATCTGCTTTTTCTTTCATGGTGACTTGAAATTGGGAATGCATTACTGACCATTACATCAAGAATCTCGCTTGAATGTTTTTTTTATGAACAATTCACTATTTAAAACAATTATGTTACATTATTTGGGATAGGTGTATTAATCCTGGGTATGGCAATGAACTGTTAATCTAATCTATCAACTGTTAATCAAGAAAAACAGATTTGTTTCTATGCCTTCCCTTTTAGCTGATCTGAATTTTGAATGTGTACGTTATACAGTATCATGAATAAAACAATGCTCTGAGCTCCTGCAGTTGATATGTTGCACCAGAGAAAAGCGCTTAAACATGATCTTTATTTATTTATTTTGTATTTATTTTTTAACGTTTTTTTATTTTCAACTTTTTTGTTCACAATACAATGACAAGTGCATGTAATACAAGAAAATAAGAACAACCACTTCCCTTAGTCATTAGATTAAGGGAGAATAATATACAAAATGTACACATCACATTTCATACAATCAACCAATCATACAGACAACTAAAAAGATTAACAATGAAATAGACATACACACAAAACTTCACAAGTCAAAGGGAGAAATATCTTTCAGTAGTGTGACGTTTTTTCAAGAGTTAAATGAATATTATTGAATTAGGCTGTTCGTCCTGTAGTTTGCATTTATATATGTAGAGTATATGTGGCGTAAAGTAAAATTAAATCCATAACAGTCAGTATTGCTGTATATATTTGTTTTTACTCCAAATATAATCAGCTCTTAGTCTTTGTCTAAGCTTAATTTATTTGCATGGGGACATTTGGCATGAATCATATTTTGCAATTGTGACCAGAATTGTTTGGCACAAGTGCAATCATATAACAGGTGTGTTAACCTTCACCGTACGTCGTGTTTGACATATCATATTCCTACGTCGTGGGTAGAATTCCACCCGTACGCCAGCAAC
>JAUELK010062073.1:0-12826 GCA_031471215.1 Gastropteron pacificum | reverse complement strand
TCTCGTTCAAAACCATTTTGATTGGCTGGTTTGGCTGATACTTGTTACAGTTCCGCAGCGGCTACTCATATATTAATATAGATAAACACCCATCAACCTCCTCCCCCTCCCCCCCCCCCCCCTCAGGGTGATTCTGGCGGTCCGTTGATGTGTGCCAGTGGCGAGGTTGGCTCAAGCTCTGACCACCCAGTTCTCTACCTGGCCGGCGTCATCTCCACAGGAGCCAATCCCTGTGGTCAGCAAGGTGTTCCGGCCATCTACTCTGACGTCACTTCCGCCTTGACCTGGATCCAAGAGGTCACGGCATCCACCCCACGCTGACCCTTCGTCACATCAGTGCTGTTTTGATATATCTCCTTCAATATCATTGTCTATATAGAACAAATTAGCACTAAGGCCGCGCCTAACTACCTTGATATATGACCTGACTGTTCATAAGATAAGATAAGATAAGATAAGATAAGATAAGATAAGATAAGATAAGATGATTCTCTATTATCCTTGGGGGTAAATTGGTTTCACAATGTTCTGTAGTGCAGGAAAGAGTAGAATCAGGAACCAAAATACGTAGTCCCTACCTATTGCTATAATGTAATAAGAAACATTTGGAGTAGAAAGCAAACCAGCATGCCAGTATGCCTCCCATGAGGTTGTGAAGGCTCTGTAATGAATCAGGTCTGTCGAGGTAATAGTGGCTGTAAAGCCTGTTGGGCTTGCTGTAGAGCGGGGAAAAGCGCTATATAAATGCTATCTATTGTCTTATAGAATGTTTTGTGCATGAACATGACCTGCAGTAATCCTATGAGTCTGGACTTCTTAATTTTGTTTCTTTAACCATATGGACTGATTGATCAAAATGATTGCTAATTTAGTAGTCAACCTTTGGTAAGATAAGACAATAAGATAAGATAAGATAAGACAAAATAAAATCAAACTTTATTGTCCATAAAAATGTCACATTGCTTTGGTGAAGCACAGAGCCATACACAACAACACCCGGTTGCCACAGTGCAGAGCTTTCGATAGATTTAGTGATTGCCATTTTAGTTGTTTTTTTCTCATTTGTCCGATATGTGTTATTCAAATGAAAGGATGCGAATAAATAAAATCGTTATATTTTTTCACTTCCTTTTTTTCAGTGGCTTTTTTTATGTTTTGTTTTTGATAGAAAATTATGCTTCGTCGCCCACTGTTTGCCCACATGTTTTATTTATACAAAGTCTTGTGATAAACCAAAGAAAACGAGTACGAAGAGTTGTCAAACATACAGATAAACGAATAAGCAAATCGGATTTTTAAACAAGGTGTCAACCTAACCGAAGAAAAAAAAGCAGAGAAATGAAACCGAGTGTTTTTTCCGGTTGTTGTAGTTGTTGTTGCGATCAGGCACAAGTTATGAGGTATTCAAGGGGTCTAACAGACCTATAGAGCCATGTCAGTCTAGCTCTGTAACCTGGGACTGGAGGGTCTTCAAATTGGCCCCTTGTTCATGCAATTGTGCAATACAGTCACAAGACCCCCTCCGGACCAGATAACTGCTTTGTGCAATGCAGTCATTAAGTTGGTACTGACTATATTAATGCAACGTTTGGGACACTTACGGTTACAGACATGATTTAGGACTGAACCAGGTGTATGTCACATCATTTTCTGTAGCCCTCGTGCTTGAACAAAGTTGACCACAGTACGTGAGCAAGTATTTTCCGGTGTGGGAAAAGAAAGGAGAACGAATAAAAGCGAAATCAGCATCACCATCAAATTCGAACATTTAACACCTCGGATAGTGCTTTTGAAATGCGAATGAAATCAACAATAAATTGATGAATATGATATAGACGTTCAGATGTTAAAAGTGTAAAGGCTTTATTCCATTCAACTGTCCTCTCAAAAGAACACGTAGATTATCATGGTAGACGTAGACGTAATATACACGACTTAATTATAACGTTAGCGTATCAAAATGTCGCATGTAGAAAACTTTGATGAATACACAATATACACCTCATGTATTTATGAATTCATGAGGATTGACATGGCATGCAAATAGTATTGTACTCGTTGAGACCAATGCAAAAACGTGTATTCAAATATCAGGCCACTACTATGATAACAATATCAAAATGCATATAATTTAAATATATTCGAGACTTGACAAAGCATTGGTATGTTCAATGGATTACCTCAAATCACTCTTAGCAGTTCCCAATATACTTTTTGCTTGTTTCTAAGGAACCACAGTGTAATGTTTGTTGCGATCAGGCACAAGTTATGAGTTATTCACTCTTCAAGTGGTCTTAATATACCAACAGAGCCACATGACAGTCTAGCTCTGCAACCTGGGACTGGATGGCCTTCAAATTGGCCTCTTGTTCATGCAATTGTGCCATGCAATGCAGTCACAAGACCCCTCCGGGCCAGACAACTGCTATGTGCAATGCAGTCATCGAGTTGGTACTGCCTATGTTAATGCAACATTTGGGACATTTATGGTTACAGCCATGATTTAGGACTGAACCAAGGTGTATGTCACATTATTTTACTGTAGCCCTGGTGCTTGAACTTGTGTGAAAGAATTCACCAAGTTGACCGCAGCCTGGGCAAACAGTGTAATGTAAAACTAAACTCTTCAATGACGATGTATGTATAGCAAGATTGGATTGGATGTTCTGATTTCGACGTCTCTAAAAATTCTGCTTTCGTGCTTCAGTGCATTTGTTTAAGAGGGGGAAATGGCAACAATATCTTCTTTTATCAGCGATATTGAAGTCTTGCAGAATTGTACAAAGAACAAAGGTGCCCTTATAAAGTCAGCCTTACGCCATTATTGCCGATTTCATTTACGTAAGTCTACATAAAGCTACATAATATTACCTCTTTCATCACCACACTAATTGTTTTTAGAATTTAAGATGAGATAAGATATTGCTTTATTTATTCTCGAGGGAAATTCTTTGGGGATCACATCATCTCGAACTGGGGCGAACAAGTCATTTGGATTTGAAAGTATTTTCTTATCCACCACCAGGTGTACTCTTGGGAAAAGGTACTTTGTCACGACTTTCTCACTTCACCCAATGTAATAATGTCTGTAAAGCGCATTGAGCTTGCCGTAGAGCGGGGAAAAGCGCTATATAAATGCTATCTATTATTATTATTATTATTATTATTATTATTATTATTATTATAATTTAATGGTGCGCATCATGCATTGAGACGTATATTCATCATGAACCAGCCATGAAATATCTGTCTGAGAAATATTTCCCAGCAAAGAAGCCGATACGTCGTTGCAGGTGCTCGAATCCACAGCTTGTATTTGCATTTCCTTGATCACTTCCTCTATCCCAGCTTTATCCTCTTTCCTTCCAAGTTCTCGCGTGAGGTGGAAGTCTTTCTTGTTAGCTTCATCAGCTAGAGAGGGTCGCTTGGTCCCGCAGGTTTTCTTTGGTGGCTGGGATAACTCCCCGTGGACAATGGCTCCTGTCCCACCCGGAACATTCATTTGGATAATTTCTTTGGGGAAGGCTTTTTTGGTCTTCATCGACGGCTTTTTTTTAGCCGGAAAATAATCGCGACGTCTTATTTGCGAGCGAACCTTGGTTTGCAGGAATGGAGGAGCACCGTACCTCGCGTTTGTCCTGTTGTGGCCTCCTGAGCTGTTCGTATTCGGACTTTTTGATCTCTGAGTTTTGAGTTTTCTTTGTTGACCATTGTAAACACCGCAGTGTGGCCGCTTTAAATGGTAAAGCTGTGTGTGACCTCTGCGGAGTGTGGATGTGGTCGATGTTTTGACAGTGGTTGCTGGTGGTCTGCTATTCGTAGATTTCAACAGTTCGTCTCGATCACAACAATTGTTCCCTTGCATTTGTCTCTCTGTTACTTCCATTTTGACTTCTGGTTTCCGCTGGACCCAATCATCCCCGGTGTCTGGAGTCACCAGTTTGTTTGGGCCCGCTGTCGCTTTTCTTACAGGAACAGGAATTCTCGATTTGACAACGCGTCGTTTTGCCCGTGTAATACTAATCATTGGTCCTCGATATTGACTGATTGCATTATCTGGCCTGCCCTCCTGACTCTGGAAGTTGTAATTCTCTTGTTTAACTTTCTCTTGTCTCAATCGACTCGTGGCTCTTCGGTGCCAAGACAACCGTTGTTTCAGACCTGCGCCCATTTGTGTCCGGCTTGCTTCTGCTTTCTCTTTAGCCAACCACGGTTTCTGCATTGAAAAGCGAATGGAACGTTTATTCGACTTTAATGACCCTATCTTGTTTCCCTTTCCCTTGATTTCTAGATTCTTTGAGCACTTCCCCCAGGATGGTGGGTCGTTTGCAAAAGGGGGCGACACAGATCGCCGTGGCGCTTCCAAGTCCTCGCTCCGTCTATGTTCTTTACCATTTGCCTTGTCTCCAAAGTGGTACCTTACGTCATAGTCTGTAGCTTTGATCATATCGTGGAGTTCAAATAATAGTTGGTCATGACTAGAAGAGTTATCACCTCTATACCTACTCTTACCTACGCTGTTAATAAATCCTTTGGTGCATTGGGATGTTACATTCGTAGAATTGCGCGCATATCTCTGACGTAACAGAAAACTATTTTTCTCGTCCTCAACTCGTCTTTCCAGAGAGTATGCGTTAACGCCACCTTTGGTTGTTATTGCGTCATGGATCAACGCTGGTCTGTGTTCAATACTCACACTCACAGCCTGTTGAGCGGAAGAAGTATTTGAAGTCGACAATTGGGTGCTTTCTTGGCCTCTACTAGAGTGATATATCAAGGCTTCATTTGCAAGCGGCATCGGAGGCTTGCTTCCTATACAAATGTACGCATTCGTTTGGTCCTGTTTTCCCACGGTGTCTCCAGAATACAGGTTGGAACCAATGCTAGTTACGTCACAGCGATCCTGATCGCCCGGTGAGTTATTGGCGTGTAGTAGTTTGTTGTCTGTGTACTGGTTTACGCAATGGCTTCCAGCTTGCACTTCATTCAGAAAATGTGTGCTGTGTTCAAGAGGTTTTTTAAAGCAGTCTGTCTTATAGTTTGACGAAAACTGCCTATAAACTTTTCTAGGTATACGACTACGTGAGGGTGATGCATTGCCTGTTCTAAAACCAGTCTTGCCATGTGAGGGTGATGCCATGCCGTTTCTAAAACCAGTGTTTCCTTTAATATTAAAACGCAAGGGACAGCACGGAGTGGCATGGTTGGGAGAACAGATTTCGCGTACCTGTTTTGTTGTGCTTGAAACATTTGCAAACGCATTTTTAAAATGAGATCCATGGGCGTTGTCGCTAACTTGCGTAAACTTGTCACCTCGGTCAATAAATGAAGGGCTCTGACATCCGGTCTCATGTTGCTTAGCATCACTTGTTTGGGTTTCCTTCTCGAAGTGAGGCTTACTGTCAGCCTCACTGTCACATTCAAGTTGACATTTCGACAGATAGTGCTGAAAGTCTAACGAATTAGTCTGGACCCAATTTTGCGTCAAGGTCTTCTTTTCTTCCGCTTGGGTCTTTTTGATATTATGAATCTGTTCGGTGCAACAGTCTTGTTCATAGTCTGAGGGAGTCCACTGAATTCCCTTCGTACCTTGTTCTACTTCATTGTGGCAGCTCGTCCCTTCGTCTTTACAACCACTCGCCTTATTACAGATCGAGTCACATTTGAGGGGTCGGCAAGAAAATGAATCGTGGTCACCATATGCAACGTATTGACACCCCATGTCGATTTTCTTTGAACCGTGAAACGGTTTCTCTATGTCAGCAGGCTGCACCAGGCATGTTTCCTGATTTCTGGAAGCGTTACAGTCCGATGGCTCTTGCACATCGCCAGATCTACTTTTGGACAAACACAATATCTCTTCATCACGAGTCAGTGCAGTTGTAGGGACAATTCTATCTACAGTTGTACTATCTTTGTTCATTGTGATACATTTCTTGTTTCCGCTCTCTTTCAGCCTGCTGGTAGCATATTTGGAAGACTGTAGTAACCATTCCGATTTACCCTCTCTACCTCGAGGAATGTTCAACTTTTCAACAGGCTTCTTTGGCGATGCATTGTTGTCAATTAGATCTGGTTTTGTAACAAGCGTCTGTGATCCATTCTTAATTGAAAGTCGTTCATCTTCGGCACCTTTCTCAAGATCCTCTTCCACTTCGGAATCACCATTTTGGATGTGATTAATTTGTTGGACGGTTCTCTCAGCATCCTTGACGTTCAGCCTTTTGGTGAAGGTGGAGGGGGGTGACGATAACGTTGTTTTGCTAGCACTCATAGTCAACTCAGGTATATTCAGAGATGTTCCAGAGTCTGTCCTAGTCCTTGTTCTACAACACAATGGCACGAGCCTGAAACCCCTGGAGCCACATCGCTTTTTCACAAACTTCAAATAACAGATCTGTTCGCTGTCCAGCCTAATGGAGTGGTGGGACGAACCAAGGGCCACGTCGGCGCTTAGACTGCGTGACATTGTAGGAATTGTGGAACAGCTGCATTCTGTCGGACCAGATCTGTAGCTTTTCACAGGCGACACATTCTCTAGATAAGCTCTACTCGTTCGATACCTGTCGTGGCGCAGAGCTGAAAGCATTCTGCTTCCAACTGATTGAGAAAAGCAGCTCGCTAGACCGGACGAAGTCCTCTTGCTTTGCCAACTGTCGTCGAAATAGTCGAAATAAGAGGAGGAGCATTTGGATTGCTTTGATGTTCGCTCTTTTTGTCTCAGATGCTCCGTTGAGCTATCTCCACCACAAAACCAGTCCACGAAAGGCGTCCTATCGGTGGAATCACTTGGTGTCGCGAATCTACCACCATGTTCTTTTGTGAACAGAGGAGAGCTACATGTCGACGAACAAGCGAAACATCTCTTGGACTGTTTCTGTTGTCTTTGAAAACATTCCGGGCTTGTGGATGCAGTTTTCGTGAAAGAATTTCTATCCTGATTCCACTGGCTCCCAACTTCAGACAGGCTGTATTCAGTGGTGTCTTTCAGTGACTTGTTCTCACTAATTGTAGAGTCAGTGATGATGTTGGCCAAATACACGTCTGCACTGACTTCGCTATAACTGACACTTGTCCTGGTATTGAGATTCGACTGGCCACTTTGCCCTTCACTGTAAAAAGACACGGCTGAGCCAGTTCTTTGATCATCTTCCTTGGACACAAGGCCCCACTCGGGACTGCCGTGGAATAGAACCCCGTGTTTTCGCGCACCTCTACTGCATCTCCTAGGGATCTGGAACTTTATTTTAGAACGTTCACGATGTTTTCCCTGACTGTGTGTACTACGTAATGACATTCTGCCCCCAGACTTAAGCCCATGTAACTGTACAGTCCCATTGCGTTTTGACTGGAGTTCACGGCTGTACGGGGAAACTTCATTTGCTTTACTCCGATCAAGATAAGAATGAAAAGTGTCGCTCTTAGCGATTGACAGCATCTTTCTATGACCTTTCTTGTGAGACTTGAGTGATGATTTCTGTTTTACGGTATTCTTTGGTGCAAAGGTGACTGAAGGCGATCGGTCGTATCGTGGAGTGGTTACAATACTGTCAACACAGCTCTGGTCGGGGCCACAGCTGCCGATATCTCTGCCCGGTGGTGTTCTACTAGATAGAGTGCTTACATAGCAGGGAACAACATCTACTTCACCGAGTCTGACACGTTTCAAATCATATCTTGGAAGCATTCTGATGACATGTGCCCTTTTATGAGACTGCTTGCGACTACCAACATCCTTCATCAACAATTGCATCTCTTGGTGCGCTTCGACGATCGGACAAAAGCGCACAAATTCCTTTCCTTTGCCGTTTTCTCTGATGACTGCACGAGAGCATGTGTTGTTTGGGCGGCAGTTCTTCACCTTGGATGCGTCACCACTGTCACATTCACTAACATCTTGGTCTCCAGACCGTATTGTTATATTCTGGTCTATTAGGGAGCTGTCTTCGTCAAATGAGCCCTCACTTATCTTATGAAGATTGTTCATCTTATCACGATGTGTTGCCGGTGATTTCTTGAAGGCATCTTTCGAACATGGATTCAGCTGGAAGGTGTGCCCTTGCTTGTGGCCTGTTTTAACAAAACAACTTATATGGGGAGAGGAGGTAAAGGGCTTAGAATGGTTATTGAATTGAAGCTTTGTTTCCAATTTCTGTAGGACTTTCGCAGCGCTATCTTGAAACCCGCGTGCTTTTGGTTGAGAGACGCTTTCTCTCCTATAGGATTTCTTGCGTTTCAATACTCTTTCGTCACTTTCATCGATTACAATGTCTGTCAAAACGGCATCGTTTCGAGTCGGCTGCTTCATTTCGTCTTTCACATGCTTTGTACCGTCAACTGCCTTCATGAGTTCTTTCAATTCCAAAGAGCAGTCATTAATGCTGATTGGCATTTTGACAGCTTTATCAGTAGGCCTACTTTTACAGCTTTGATTCTTCTCATTTGGCGCTTTTCCTCCAATCCTCGCCATCGACTCTTCCGATGATCCCTGATCCGATGTGGAAAACTGGTCCCTTTCATTCAAGAAGAAGAGTTGAATCGGATTGTTTGAGTGCGAATGTTCCGACTGACTCTGAGTGTTGCATCGTTGGTCTGGAAACATGATTGGGTCACTTTCTATTCCAGAACATTCCGTGAAGGAGGACCCTAGTAAAGCGTTGCCAGATGCTCCCAATGTTTGGTTTCTTAGTGACCTCTTTTGGGCAGAATATCTTTTCTTACGTTGACGCGTGTCAGCCCGAGCACCTCCCAAAGGACTTGTCTCATACGTGCCTCTCTCCTCTGAGCCCATAAAAAACAGCTGTTTTGGAACGGTTTTTGCTGTGTTGCAAGAAAAAGCGATAGAATCCTTGACTCTCCAATCTTGGCTTGAGTCACGACGCATACTTCCAATATCCAAGTGTGGTTTGCTTTTGTATATTGCGCGCTGTGATTGCTTCGAACCTACAGAGTTCTGCGTGTTTGGGGGAGCTTTGGTGCCATCGCTAGAATATTTCGTGTTTGGGGGAGCTTTGGTGCCATCACTGCCAGAATGTTTCGTGTTTGGGAGGGCTTTGGTGCCATCACTGCCAGAATGTTTCGTGTTTGGGAGGGCTTTGGTGCCATCGCTAGAATATTTCGTGTTTGGGGGAGCTTGGGTGCCATCATCAGGCTTTCGGTATTGTGTGTGCGTTAAGGGCTCTGTCTGTTTTATGCCTCCACGTTTGCGAATCTTCGCAATTATTTCTCTCTTTTCTTTTGGCTTAAGCTTTGGTGTATATTTGATCATTCTGGTATTCCTTTGAGCATTCCTTTGTCTTGCCTCGGGGATTTTGGAACGCATTTGCATGTTGTCGTTTAAAACAGGACAACATTCTTCTCCATATCCAAACGTATGTTTCTGTTGTTTGGTCGGCTCTGCAGTTGGTTCCGGTATTCCACGTGCATGACAGTCTTCATATTGAAGAGGCTTGTCTATGCCTTTTCGTTTCATAGCTTGCCACGTTGCTGCATCTGCGCTGCTGAAATTACCGACGTGTACACGGTTCTTTTGTGACTTGAAATTATTTGCGGAGCTTTTATAATGGACTCCCACAATTTCCTCATCCTTTGGATGCATATCATCGAAATCATGATCACTGATATTCATGTTTCGATCAACACTTTGTCGCCTTCCCTTTGGCCACCTTTTGCAAGAACGCTTGGAGCTCTTCGGTTTGGGTGGGGAGGTTGGGGTAGGACACTGTATCAGTGGTATCTCTTCACGAAAGTGGTCGAATCCTGGGCTCGCACTTGTGCTTCTGTCTATACATGAGAGAGACCTCGTCACAGAGATCGTGTTGTCAGACTGTGTTTGTGTAATGCGCCTGTTTGTCGTATCTGCACAACACTTGTGCTCCATCTCGTCATAGAGCGGAGAACGTCCCCAATGGTCTGTGCCTGAGCAGATCGGTGTTTTACATTCTCCCCAAGCATACGATGACGGGATTAGGTATTCCGTTTTTGATAAAACCTCTGTAGCTGTCAGCTTTTTTACCGACTGGCACATTTTGTTTATGGGAGAGTCTCGTCCTTTGTATGCTCTAGGTGCTGAGGTGTACGAACTCTGGTTCCCCTGGTACGTTTGATGACTGACAATGCTATCATAGACAGCACAAGGGAGGCGCTCATTTAGTGTCCAGGGGTCACGAAGACGGTTTTTGGACATGTCTAGAACTTCGGGACTTGTGTGATAGGAATCACCATGGCAACAATTGATACTATTAGGGGACGCATTCAGAGAAAGATCTTCCTCTGCTTCGCGCTCTTTTTCCTGCTTCTTGGGCCAACTGCTGTGGCGAGGCTTTGGCACTTGTTTCGGTTCTTGACAGTCTTTTTGAGTGGTTCGGCTCCTGCGTTTGGGAGAACGAGACGATTGGTTCATTGTGTCAACTGCTGGAGAAGCCAAGGCACATAGCCGGGACTTGGATCTATGTCTAGGGTGCTGTTTCTTTTTACTCTTTACTTTCCTACCAAAACGTGGCGAAGGCGGTGAAAGTATCCATTGGCACATCGTTAGGTCATCGTTTTGAAAACAGTCTCTTGTGTGTCGCTTTCCACTTTTGCTATCATGACGACCTGTGAAAGTGTTAAAGAATAGGGGAATTCAGACAAAGTTTATGGGTTGCATTTGATAATATGCCGAAGTATGAACATTTCTTTCGTGTAGGCAAGTCAACGCTCCACTGAAATCAACACACCTTTTTTTATCGCTAGCTATGCGTACTATACGAATACGGTATTGCATTGGTAGTTTTCCTGACACAATAGTGAGTAAGTACACGGTACACACATTGAAAAGAGAACACCTCTTTAAAATCCACCCTCCTAAAGCATGGCATTGTGTATGATCTGAGGATCTGCTGATTATCTTTTGCCAAATGTACTTTTAAAAAACATGGGTTCTACTCTATTTTGCTTTGTCACGACTTTCTCACCTCACCCAGGTGTAAAATGGGTACCCGACTATAGACAGTTAAAGATCTTGTTAGTATGTTGGTATGAGCGCCGGGCGACGACCAAGGCAGCACTATCAGAATGCCTCCCATGAGGTTGAGAAGGCTCTGGAGTGCATCAAGTCTGTCGGGTAATAGTGGCTGTAAAGCGCTCTGAGCTTGCCGTAGAGCGGGGAAAGGCGCTATATAAATGCTATCTATTATTATTATTTTTAGATACCAAACATTAGAGCCACAAGATTTTCAATTACCTCGTCTAGGTTTTGACAGTGCCTGGTGCGGTTCTTGGAAACCGTTTGTCTGGAAAGCTCTGTGGCTAGTGTGACTTATCGGGGCGTTCTTGTCTGTTCTCTTCGTGTAATGTTGAGGCAATGCGGCGTACCCTGTATGTCCTAGAACGTCGTCTTCACTGAAGTCGTGAAGCAAGTCTTGATAAGATTCAGACTCTCGCCTAGAGACGTAAGGGCACGGTAGCTGGCTGTGTGGCCTTCTCGGGATGTTTGAGTTGATGTTGGCCAATCTCAGAAGGTCCCAGCTTGGGGAACTTTTCACCTGGAGTAGTGACTGAGCTGCCACGCAATCCAAACAGGAACTTGTGTTGGACACGTCCATACTTTGGGATTCCTCTGAGGGCGACACCCGTTGTGTCTTCATGTCCGTCTGCACCGAAGCTTGAGTCAACAGACTTTCCGTGTGCCCATTCCGTTGTGGATTGGCCGATCCATGCATGGCTTCAGACCTTGCGGGAACAGCTGGACACAACTTGTTGAAACAACTATGCAGTCTTGTCGTCACGAATGGGAGCATGGTGCTATTGTTAGTAACTGTGCTTTCATTATTATAGACAGACTCTCCCGATGGACTTTTTAGACCTTTTGCAACTGACTGACCCACAGGTATAGATATATTTCTCTGGCTCGGCGACTTGCGAGCTAAATTTAATGATTTCTTTAAACTATTTTGGGGAGTCTTGACACAATTTGACTCATGGCAGAAGTCACCATTGGACGTTCCCGGGGTAAATTTATCAGAGATGAAGCTAGAACCATTAGCATTCTTCGCCATTTGGCTCTGTGTGGTGCTAGCGGTTTTCTCCGAGAAGGCCTCCGCTGAGTCGGGTGTTGTCTCATGGCAACCATGACCGGAAGTTATGTCCTCCTTGTGAGGACTGCCCATGGCCTGGGACCAGGGGTTTAGATGAATACCTAGGAGAATACAACACAAAGTTCATTATCAACAACTGGAAACCTAAGAGAAAAGCTCCACGGAGGCTTGGGGGACCTTAAGAAGACGGAACTTTTCATTGAGACAACCGGCCTTGACATCTGACAGGGAGAACGAAGAAGAAGAACAACAACAACAACTGGAAACTGAAATTAGTCGTGTTAGCACGACTTGTAGCTATTGTACGACACAGACACAATTGTTACAACCTAGGCCTTCATACTACAGGCCACGTCACCGGAAAATAACACACGTGTCAGGCCTCCAACACACTCAGCGAATACACTACAGCTTGTATAGCGTAGCTAATGCTTTATTCTGTTAGTGTTTCTCTTCGTGTTCATATGGATTACACACTTTTCTTGTCTTCGTTTCCTTTGTCCTGAGAAAAAGATTGAAAATGGTTTCAACTGATCATGTAAACAGATGTAAAGCGCTTTGAGCTCTTCGGAGGAAAAGAGCTATATAAATGCAATATTTACTTTACTTTTATTTATCGCTCCCAAACCAGCTCCTCGGTCATTAAAGATTAATGATAATAATCATAGAGAGCATTTATATAGCGCTTTTCCCCGCTCTACAGCAAACTCAAAGCGCTTTACAGCCACTATTACCCCGACAGACCTGAT
>JAUELK010062072.1:4802-22474 GCA_031471215.1 Gastropteron pacificum | reverse complement strand
AACACAATTAGGCATTTTCATGAGATTAGAGACCACAGAGCTACTGTGACCCACATTAATCTGGTGGTCAAGTGGTCAGAGCATTGGCCTCTCGAGTCAGAGGTCCGGGGTTCGATCCCCGGCCGTGCTGACTCGATTTGGATTTGAGAGCATTTTTTCATCCACCACCAGGTGTACTCTTGGAAAAGGTATTTTGTCACGATTTTCTCACCTCACCGAGATGTAAAATGGGTACCCGACTATAGACAGTGAAAGATCTTGTTAGTATGTTGGTATGAGCACCAGGCGTTGACCAAGGCAGCACTACCAGTATGCCTCCCAGGAGAAGATTCTGGAATGCATCAGGTCTGTCGGGGTAATAGTGGCTGTATAGCGCTTTGAGCTTGCTGTAGTGCGGGGAAAAGCGCTATATAAATGCTATCTATTATCAACTGATTCACTACCAGCTAATCATCAACCTTTGAACACATTTTTTTCATAAAGGATTAGCGCGATGCCACTGTGAGTGGCTCATGGTAGCCAATCAGTTAATCTGAAGAAGAAGAAGAAGAAGACAGAGACATGTAAAACAAAAACTAACGAACAAAAAGTGTGGAAAACTTGTAATCATTTTTTTCTTTCCAGCACTCACCAGGTAGTGGGGTCTCATTAGAAGCTGCCACTGGGAATTCCCTCCATACATCAAAGTCATCTTTCTGTCTGGACATCCAACGGTCCACTTTGAAGTCAAACATTTTTCCATCTATCAAGTTCTTCAGCGAAAACTGTGGTAAAGGATAAAGACATAAGTTGAAATTATCTAGAGGTCCTACTTTTATATGCTTGATTAAATTGTCATAAACAAGCATTTTGTGTAATGTACCTTAAGTATCTCATTAATTAATTTTTTTCAAATTATGTAGGCCTATATCAAATTCAATAAATAATCCCACAAGAATAAAATATGATACTACTACATGTATGTGCATGTTTCACTACATTCCCTGAAAATTGTAAACTTATGTGATATTAATGATAAATCTATCAATGATCAATTACTCAGCTACATGATTAAACATACAAATATACACCCAAAACTTTCCCCTACTTTGTATGACAAAAATAAAAACAACAACAACAAAAACACAACCAAACAACCTTCCCAGAATTACTAGCAAAGAGAAATTTTACCGTACCAACACTGTCATCATCATTTAAATAGAAAACAACAAAAAATGTCTCATATCTTATCCAGCATTGAAAATAACTCAACCTTGTTGTTACATTAAATTCAGGCTACGAGCTAGGAAACAGGGGTGTACCTGATTCAGCAGCCATTCACAGCCAAAGTTTTCTTCAAGCAGACCAATTCTGATTTTGTACAGTTGCCCCACGTCAGGTTCCACTTTGGTCTGAAAATGGTAGTAGAATATAATATAACACTCAAACAAGTAGATGTAGAGACGTAGTGGATGTAGACTATTATGCCGTCTAAACTTTCAGCATATTACCACACCCCAAAAAAAAGGGGGGGGGGGGAATTCCCCCCCCCCCCAATACACCACACACACAAAATGAATGCCCCTCCCTCCTCTTCGAACAGTAAATCAAAAAGAAAAAACTGGTGAGACTGATTCTTGATTGGAATAGTATGTTAAAGGTCAGGCCCATTTTTCTGTGCCTGCTTTCAGAAGAAATTGGTAAAATTGCAATAATCCGATCCACACATCTGGTCCCAGAGAGACAGATTTTTTTTCTTGAATCTGGATGTTGAAAAGTCTCTTCTTCATACAAGAAAGGAAAGATAACTCTTTTACTTTGTTGTTGAATGTGTAATTAATGAGGGTGTTTAATGAAGTTTTTCTTTGTATAGGTGCTATGGAAGAAACTGTTTTTTATCGCAAGCACACACGCAAGCACTCTGACCTGTCTCTGGGCCATGTAGTGAGGGAACAGTACACAAGTTTAACACGTTTCGTCTCCAAGCAGGCGACACTGGTCTAAATCTTCCTGGGGCCATTCTGGACATGGGTTGTGTGGGCGGTTTATATGCCCCCCCCCCCTGTCCTATTATCAGAGACGATGTTAAAAGTAATCTAATTGTGTCGCTAAGGGTGTAAATTGCTGAAGAATATGAATAGAATGTCTGTGCTTCTCCTGAGTGTAAAGTGTGGGAAATTGTTCTGTTTTAAGACTTTGTGAAGCCCTGTAGAGCACTTGTGGTGGATTCTGGCATTATATAAATGTATTATTATTATTCATTCTCAAACTGAAAACTAACCTGTATCTCATGCACAGCGCCAGGTTTAAAGTCTCCTTTCTCTCCGTCCCCCAGTGCCATAGGCCCGGCACAACCTCCTGATCCATACAAATAGAAAACCACCTTGTCGTCCATCTGGTTAGAACTTTGGGCACTTGTGGTCAGGGTAAAGGAATAGTTCTCTTCTGAGGAGAACAGAATAGTTTGTAGTTAAGACAAAGAATTGTTAAATGCTACATACATTCTGTATGTCTCTGAACCATGCAACAGGACGTATGGTTCAGAGACATGGACACTGAACAAAGGTCTAGACAACAGGATGCATGCTTTTGAAATGTGGACCTTCAGAAGGATGGGAAAGATAAGTTGGACAGAGAGAAAGACCAACGAAGATGTCTGCACCACGATAAATGTGAAACCAACACTTCTGAAAACGATTAAAAAAAGAAAGCTGCAATATTTTGTCCACATCAAATGCCACAACACCATTTGTAAAGATATCCTTGAGGGATGGATGACATCAGGAGCTGGTCAGGTCTACCTGTGAAAGAGTGCACCAGAGTAGCTGAGAGCAAAGACAGAAGGAGAGTCATTTCAAGTCAACCCCGAAAGAGATGACACAAGAAGAAGAAGAAAAGAAGCAATATAAACAAAAGGGAACAAATAGAAGCATACTGATTTATGATAATGGACATAATGTATGTTTTTACAACGACAAAAAAACCAACCCATAAAGATCATTTAGATCTACCTGTGGTTTTAATTTTATTCCATTTTCTTTCCCAAGGTACTATACAAACATTTAAAGTCAGACATACAACAACACATAACAGGCACACATATAAGCCTTCTCACACACATAAACAAATTGAGATCAAACAGTTGTGTACAAGAATTGAGAAGCAATGTACTTACCAGGTTTGGGTTCCTCTATTCGGACAGGTTCTGCTACTGTTTGAGGAAAGAATTGAAGAATGTCAGTAAAGTCATGACAAATAGTCTTGTGGACAGATAGTCCTTGAAGTGCCTTGAGCTTGCTTTGCCCGATGAAGTGGTGCATAAATGCTACACATTCTTCTTCTTCTTCTTATAATTATTATTATGAAATGTCCTTTGCAAAGTATAATATGCTATCCATAATATTGTGTCTGTCCATTTTTGCCTAATGATAAAAAATATTGTATGAATTGAAAAGTTTCATATGAAGCACCCATCCAGCTGTTCTTTTTAACATTACATTGACTTTAAATAGAGAGATGATTAGTGAATTAGAAAGTGGAATTGCAAACACTTAGGTTATTTACAAAACAAGAAATGGATTTCAATGATTTGCAAAGAGCACAGAGTTGCAAAAAGCACAGAATTAACAAGACATGGTCTAATTTAATGTCAATACACAAATTATGAAGATGGTTCCAATCTTTCGTTCTTTTGAATACTTCAAGGCTCACCTATTGTGAGTTATCACAGCGTAGTGAAAGAGCTGATGATTTCTTCAGGTTTAAAATGGATGATGGGATCAAAGCACAGTAATGTGATGTGAAATCCAAAAAGGGTGAGAAAGTGCATCAAATAAGACAACCATAATATAGTGCTTGTCACTAGTGTTTAAGTTCATTTCAACACATTAGTACAGAGCTGTCCTTCAAATTGAAAAAAAAAATGGCATATTAAAAGAAACATTGAAATGAGTTGCCAAGATCAATGTCAGTGTATGACTTATTTAGAAGACTAAATTGCAATAAAATAGAGGACATCTTTCTGATTATGACAGTGCTCCAAATGTGTGTTGCTTAGGTGGAATGGAATTGCTTCTTTAGTGCACAAAACCATACAGATGTATCTGAGAAATCGTGCATTATGAGGAAAGTGTTTTAACATCATGGATTTCTGGGAAATCCCAATGTAGTGTTAGCTTGTGCAGGTCACTCGGCTCAATGTGCTGTCAAGTGTCACATCATCATTCCTACCCTCCTCTGTCTCTGTCTCTTCAGCAGCCTCCTCTTCTTCTTCCTCAATTATCTCATCCTTCCGTTCCTCTTCTTCAATTTTTACCTCTGTTTCTTCTTCAGTAATTTCATCAACTGTTTCAGTTTTTTCTGCGGTTTCATCTGCTGTCTCTTCAACACTTTCTTCTGCAGTCTCTGTTGCTGTTTCTTCAACCGTGTCCTCCACGGTTTCATCCGCTGTTACCTCAGTTTCCTCCTCTTCTGTCTCATATTTCACTGGAGTTCCAATCGGTGGAATGACTGACAAGTTGGAGAACTCTGCCACTAAGAGTAGGCAAAGCCGAGAACAGGTCAATACAGACAGAGATAATGGATATCTTATACTAAGCTAAAGAGATACCACATCTCCGTATCCGCCAACCTGGGAACATGTCAGTGTCGGGATGTCAGCAGCTTCTCAAGCCCTAAAAATGGCTCACTGGGCTTCCTCATTTTCCCTAATGTAAAAGATGTCAACCACCAATGTCGGGGCACAGGGATAGAATGTGAAGAAATCTACAGCTACAGCTCTTTCTGTCTGCTACCAGTACTGTAATGAATAGATAATTTGTCATTGTAGTGTCCCCTTAATGTGCACATGAAATTGTAGCCTTTGTATTGTTCCTCTTCCGTTGTCCGTGCAGCTGACCAGTGTACCTAACCTGAGCCAGTCATGGCTAATGCTGAATAAGCAACTTTCTAAAATCAAAGTGCAATCCCTTAGTCTATTGTGGTTACCAGTAAATTATATGTACATCACCAGCATACCAACCCTGTCTCACTCTCTTTCTGTGTCCAGTGATTGCATCTGCTAAGGACGCAATCTTTACCAACTGATGTACCTCTTTGTAAATCAAGTTTCTCAAGTAGACACAAAGACCAGGTCCTTCCCAAGGCAAAGAACAAACAAAGAGCCTACACTAAATCTTTCAAAGTTAAACCAATTTCATTGAGAACTGCCAACAATTCTGAATGTGAAGAAGATATGTGAACAAAAGAGAGACAAAAGAGAGTAGAATAAAGTAGATAGACACATAAGGTTTGCTTTGATTTCAGTTCCACTCAGTACCTTCTCTTCATCTCCTTATTCTACTACAATTCTATTTAAAACAAAACCAAAACACATGTAGCTTTCTCACCTGGTGAAATCATTTTTGGAGCTGGTTCTGAAAGAGAGAGAGAAAAGGGAGAAATGAATGGGTTGTTTTCTAAAATTATCAAATTAACACAATCATCTTCAAAACATTTAATGTAAAGCAGTGTACACATGTATTAACTCATTGTGTCCGGGTGGGTTTTTCCGCTATGACAGGGCCCCCTTTTATTAAGGTATGTCCCTGATCCGCTGCAAGTGGCTTGTCGACATTGCTGTCTTACATACGAGCTGCTGGCAGCGGCTTGCCAGAGACGACGAGTTAAAACTGGTGCATGACACTTACATGTTCACGTAAGACTCTTTTCCTCGGTCTTTCTATTTTTGTTTTGTTTTTGGTCAAACTCTAATCTATGTGAGGTATTCAACCAATTATCAATCTAAGTCAACATAAAGCTCACCATAGAGCAGATTTCTTTCAAACTGAAATGACGCAATAAATGAGAGAAGTGCCACTCACATATTATATTATTTAAATATTATATCTCAATTTAGAGAGTTCCTTTCCTAGAGCTTTTCACCTCAATCACTCAACAATTGTTGTCCATGTTTCCATAGTAACAAACAATGGTTAAGCCTAGTAGAATTTAAAGGAATTGAAGATTCAAACCAGCTGATTGCAGGCAGTGATCAAACTTCCAGCTGCTGACAGTAACTTCACAGAGTGAAGGAGTCTGGCCTCTATATAAAAACATTATTCTTAACAATGAATCCTTTCTTTAAAAAAATAACAACACCTAATAACCAAAGTTGTTTATCCTCAAAGCAAGGTATTTCAAAAGGAATGAGCAACCAATGTTATAGATAACTAAGCAGTGTTCACTTTAATAGAAAAAGCAAGACCTTTGGTGAGAGATCTTCTCTTCTTTGATGTGTACCGTTGCTACTCATTGTATATGTTTAACCATTTTATATTTACAGGGGATGGTCAACCCATAGTAAAAGTTGTAAGATTTGAATACAGCATATATTTCTTATCAAACAATGTGAAGTACTTGGAGCGTCACGTATTGGGTCAAACCATTCCTTGAGCTTCGGTTTGGCTCCATTGCATTATTATATGTGTGTGGGAAAGGGCTCTAAAATATAGACACTATTCGAGTAGGGAAAAGGGTAGAAAGGAATCTAGCTGAATAGGCAGGTACATCATGTATATAAACAGAATTTTCAAATGAGTTCAACTACACATGTTTGTGTGTGTGTTTGTGATGGTATGTGTATTTGTGTAAGTGTGTGTGTATGTGTGTGTGTCTGTGTATGTGTGTGTGTGTATGAATCAGTGTGTGTGTGTGTATGTGTGTATGTACATACATGTATGTGTAAATAAGTATGTATGTGGGAATAGATGGGTGTAATGTATTCATATCATTGCTAAAAATTGTATGCCTGAAGTTGATGTTTACTTGGTTCATTTCATACTCAATTTCCAGCACATGTTTTCTTTTAAAAGAAAAATCACCCCAATGTGAGAGGTTTGTTTCTTTAAGCAATGATAGACACAAAAAATGTCGTTTCTGTACTCATCAAATAATTTTCGTACACAATATTATGTGTAATTTGACCAGATGGCCTCGATTTCTGAATGAAATCTTTACACTTGTTACACTAAGAATTGCACAAAAGCTTACTTGACTCACACATCTGTGATTCCATATGAATTGAATGATTGTTCACTAACTGTTTTTATTATCTAAACTAGAAGAAGTAGTATTTGTTTGGTTACACTTCACAAGTTAATTTGGTCTACCCAGTTCTGGATGTCTTCATCACATCTAGTGATGGTCTCATAGCCTACTTCCAATTCTGTAGTATCGAAACTGCACCTGATCAATGCAGACAATCTTCATGTTGCTCTTAAAAGTACAGTGGAGATACTCTGAGCATGTGGGCACTTCATTTGATGACGCTTTTTCAAGTTTTAGTTTGAGTGTTAAACACACATAGACACAATAAGGTCATGTTAGAGGTGAGACCTACGTTTAACATCCATTTCTAATAGGACAGCATTTCATGATGTGAAAATGTGTATATTGTGAATAACATAAGTATATGTCTTTCCATGATTTCATTGCAAAGCTTATAATGGTTAGTCAAAAAAATGTGTTCGCATTACAATCTGCTATATTATTATTCGTTAATGATTATAATAATGTATAATTCATGTTTCATGTCAGATTACTACGCAGTACATCTACTTTTTGATGTTGTTCTTGTTTATTTTAATTTTCGGTTATGCTCATTTTGTGTGATTCAACTATGTAATGTAAAGAATATGAAACTTTGAAAAGAGGGAAAGAACATGAGAAACAATATACAGTTTGTGCATAGTCTTTTATTGAGTGACTGGTTGAAAGAAATATAAAGAGACAGTAAGCAAATAAAAGTAAATGTATGCGTAGTAATTTGACTAAAGCTACAACAGTAGTGAGAGTGTATAAATAAATAGAATACAATTTGTAAACTAGGAGACTATTATATGGCATCAGAGTATATAAAAAGGTTATCCCATATTTTTACAGAATAAATAAGTTATGTGATGTCCATAAAAAGTAACATTCATATTCAACATATTATCATAGCTTTGAATCTAGTCTAAAACAAAGACAGTAAATGAAAGGATACTGATATAAATATATTCAAATAAGAAATGTGCCTTATTTTGATCACATAAAATAAAATTGTTGCTCAATAATAATTTGTGCCATACATTTTGAGAGTTGGTGAAACTCAGAAATCTTATCTTAACAAACCATGAACCAAAATATTTAATCAATTGGGTTCTTCTTGAATAATATAGGTGAAATATAAAGTATACATTTGGGCAAACAGAATGTGGTCTTAAGATAAATCAGGGAAAGAAGAAATTAGCTGTATCATTCATTTGATAATTTTATGCAGATTTGATATCCTGAAGAAAACTTCTTTATTTCTAAAGAGTGGGTCAACTAATAGATACAAAAAAAGAAAAGAGAAGAAAGGGCGTGTATGGCAAGAGGAAAGAATGCCCCAAATGAACAGCCTTGTTCTATTATAGAGAGCACCAACCAACGAGAACAGACAGTTAAAATAGAAAAATCTGGCTGTTGTCACAGGAAATCAAATTAGAGTGATGGGTATCATGAAAGAACTTGACGTTTTCTTAGACAAACCTTGCGTAATTGTGTAAAAAAAAAAAAAGTTATAAATAAAAACCTGATAAACAATCAATATTCTTCATCTTCAGTAGTTACAAAACATGATTAATGGAGATAAAAGATGTAATTAATATGTGAGTTAGCAATTTGAACATTATTCAAATGTGTCCAAAGTCTTCGGTAATGGAGTGGATTTGTACCTTCAAGTCAGGAAACAAGAACAAAACTGCTTAGGAAAAAAAATAAAATTGATTCTATTGAGTTCCCAAAAAAGCTCTCATGATGCCTGTATTGTCTCTCATGCTACCCCATCACTGGCAATGACGACACATCAAGTTTCACAGGTAAAGGTGCGACAGCAAACAACACAAAATAAGCAGGTAAGTAATCACTGTGCATGTTATATCCACCCTGTTCTGTCAATCCTGGTAAAGCCAAGGTCACCAATTGTTGGTACGTGTTTGTAAATGTACATTGATAGGTTTAAAAATAAAACAACAGCATCACTCGAAGTACATTATCATAATACATTACACACCAAAAGCAACGAAATCATTGAAAAAGCAAATACAGAAACATCGAAATTCTTAGAACATTTCCTATAAATAAGATGAGTGATATGAAAATATTCAGATTCCTTCAAAAGTAAAACTTTTGACTGCATATCCCTGATCTTTGTCTTAACACAAAATGTTGATTCATTTTTCATATGAATTAACTTACATCATTCATTCATATTGTATCCTCTTATGTGAGGAGTCCTTAGCAAGGAGTCAGTTGGTTGAGAGATGAATAATTCATATTGTTAATATAAGAATATTTGTGCATCAATTGCATAATGTCTAAAATTAGTTATGTTCAAACAAATATACATAGTCATCATGTCATATAATGTTTGAAAAAATATATCTTTGCATAGTTATGAGATCACTTTAATGTCAACATAAATACATCCTTCATCACAGACACTGTTGAATATATTTTCTAAAGAAAGATGATAAAATACTAATGTTTTCATTTTTTAAAGGTAAGAAGCTACACTTGAGAGCTAATTTTGAAGCTATGAAGTGTAGGAACAGAGTTGTAATACCATTATATTAGTCAGTGGTAGGAATAGTAAAAAACAGAGTTTCAGGCAACTTTGGTTGATGATTGATATGGAAATGGCGGCTATCTTGAAAATGAACACTTAACTTTGATTTCCTACTTCTACAGAATTTCTGCACAGAATTCCCTATAGTTTCGTGCATGACTATTGTAATATATGATCTATCATCTGTAAAAACAGAATTTTTATATATGTCTCAGTTTGCGAGAGGATCTATTTCAAAGTTTGTGACCACCAAGGCTGCCTCAAATTTGTGACGTCACATGGTGATTATGAAATTTAAAGTAGATTTTCTCAGAAAGTGAACTATGTATCAAGATTCTGCTACTACTGATCATAAATCATATAGAAAGAAACTCCTACACAAAAATGTAGGGTATTCTCTGCGGACATGACAACGAAGTAGTGAATTGTTTATATTGAAAATGGCCACCATTTCCATGGCAAACGCCCACAAAAATATTCTGGAAAAAAAACCCTGTTATTTTAGATACCTTCACCCGACTAATATAATGGTATTACTATTGTGTTTCTACTCTCCTTAACTTCACACTTAGCTCTCAGGCCTATCAGGTGTAGCCCCTGGCCTAAAAGGAAGCAGGTTGGTAGAAAAAAAAGATTTCATCTTTTCATCATTTTTAACAATTTGACACCAACATTATTCCCTAACACTCTCTTACTCTAGAGTTGATAGGCATGAAATTGGAAGTAGGCTAATACATGAATATATTTCAACACAGATGAGGCTGTAAAACAATGTGCAAGCAATTAACTTTTTGTTTCTATGATTTTTAAGCTGTATTGTATTGTTCCCTATCTATCACTGTCAATGGTATAGTTACAATTCTCCAAGATGGAAAAACGATCTTGAGTTTGAACAGAATCTATAAACATGTCTGACCAAATATTACATAGAATATAAGTATCTCTTTTCATGATCAGACTTTAGGCCCTTGGATAAAAAGGTTTTACATAGAATAAAGAAAACAACTGAAAAATATGTACACAAAAAGAAAACATGCATATGCACTTCCCAACAGTTCTATCTAAAAAATCTACATCAACATGCAAATCTTTTGTAAATCAACAACATATGTGTATGGAGAAAACAATCTACAAAGTCATTGACAGAATCATAGAATAATATATCACAAAACCATTGTATAGATAATTGGCATGCAGTGTTTACGCTATCAGTATTTCATCAACCTTTCAAGCGATGCATCATGCGCCATGCAATATCATGCTACAGAGTCAAGCATACAGGTTCCAGAAGATGTATTTTGGCCACTTGATCAAATGAATGCCTGCTAAACCTTGTTGCCAAATAATAGACTAAAGCAATCCCATCCAAAAGTGCTGAGTGTGATTCAACAAAGGCTCTCAAAGTTTTGTGTTGATTTAAATACACAATCATGTTGGTTTTCTTCTTCTTCTCCATCTCAGTGCCGCAGCCTTTGAGCACTTGCTCTTTAACCCATTGCCATGGAAGATAGTATGCAGGTTTTCCTGAGTTGTTTCAATGTTAGGCAGATCTATGCTTACCAATTGAATGCCCTCATTAACATATCCTTAACAGCACTTATATGGAGATTGTGACATCTATGATTCAACTTTTGTGATGCTTGCGTAAATATGTTAACAGATTTTTGTCAAGTAAAATGAAATAACAAAACCTAAGGGGCCACTTTGAAACATTTGCATCCAATGCTCATAGGATAAAGTCTCTAATCTTTATGTAAAAAATAAAAAATCCTCAAGTCCAAAGTGCTGGAATGCATAGTGCCTGGTAGTTTTGGAGTTGTTGTCAAATGAGCCAAGCTAGCGCTCTCTCTGGTGGTTGTCCTCATCTCTTGCCGAAAGTGTCTCTACAGACGGATTGATTACAACATGGACCATGAGTTATACGTTATACACAGAGAAAAACAATTTGAGAAGGAGTCTTCCCCCCCCCGGATGTTCTGGTGCTTTGAGAATTTTGAAGAAGGCAAAGGCAAAGGAGAAAAGTGTATACATGTACTATGCCTTCCTTGAACTCAGTTGATGCCTTACAGACAGCAACATTTCCTAATCTGTAATTTAAAAAAGTCCTATTGAAATGGATCAAAGTGTTTTGGTCCATTGCTTCAAGTACATGTATGTATGGTTTCAAAAATAAATTTCCCCAACTGTAGTCCACAGACTTTGGTAAGGCCATGAGACAGAGATCAACTCTGTACTTGTATTGTTACTTGAATGCGAATATTCTATTGCTTCTGATCCCAAATCAAGGATCCGAAAAATTCTCTTGTTTTACCTACAGTTGCCCAAAATTCTGCATTTTCAGTGGTGTTTGAGTGGGGAAAAAAGAGCTCCTTCTCCAATCTAGACAATTCAATGAAAATGACACCTACAACACAACAAGGAGTTGCAAGCTCATTCCTTTCTCTGAGCATGCTAAGAAAATACGATGAATATAAAGGGATTGAGAGACAGAATAGATTAGTGTTTGATGTTCCCATAACAATAATTCAATCTAGGTTCATCATCTCAGAGTTGATGACCATATCTGCTTTGCGTCCGAAAACAATCCCACTGCAAGGTGCCAAGGCTACAAGCCATGCTGCGTATGAAGTCAAAAAGGCAGTTGAATAAGTTGCAGTAGATTCTCTACATATAGAGGGAATCTGGTATTCACTTTGACGGCAGGCAGCAGCAATTTATAAGGCAATGTAGATTTCTTGACTAGAGGAACTATCTTTGCAGCAAGGCAAGGGCTGGTGTAATATAGAACAGAAATTGTGCGAATAAACATTGCATTGCATAGAAGCACATACATCTTTGCTGGATAATATTTCGCAGTACAACATCGACAAAAGCATACATAAGGATCTATTAGTATTAGATGTGTCTTGATGTCCGACTACAGTGTTCACTATAGACAATATATAAGGTAGGACAGGGACTAAGGAAAGCTTTGGCTAAGAACTAGACAGTGCTATGAATTGCATTGACAGTGGTAATCATTTTCTATGTACAGAAAGGCAGGTTATAGAGATTTTTAGTTGGCACATTTGATGACCAGTTTCTCACATACTCTCTTGAAACTTCAACATCTTTGTCTCGTCTTGCACTCAATAATAAAAGAGGTAGATGAATGATTGTAATGATTAAACAATATTTTCATAAAACTTTCCATTCTATACTGAAGGGATCAATTAAATCATTCCATTCAATAATGTTTAGCTTTCAATTGGATCTAGTTCTGGTTGCTTTTTTTTTTCTTCTTTTTTTAAAATAATTCAATATTAAAAAAAAAAAAGGTCAAATTCTAGAATTTTGAAAAGAAATCACCTGCTAGACAGAAGAATAGTGTGATGAAGTGTGCTTCAACATTCAAACCATTGCCCATAAAACGTTTACGGGAAGAAAAAAAAAGAAAAGAAAGAAAAGTCACACAGAAACAATCAACATGAGTGCCTGTCACCACCACCACCAAGAAGTTGCCACATTAAACCAGAGTCACACACACAGAGTGCACCTCCCGAGAGAGGCTGACCTTGACCTAGATAAGCGAGATAGAGGTCAAGTCAAGCCTCTCTAATAGAGGAGAGGGGGGAGAGCTAGGCACACGCTGGGGTTAGAGGTCACGTACCCTGCACAGTAAGTATGCGTTCCAGCTTCCTGTCCTCCCGGCCCGAGTCAAACCACCTGGCAAACAAATGTATGTCAAGGTCATTGCAGCACATGATTTTGAGAAATCATAATCACTATTCCTAAAATCTGGAACGAAAATCTTATGTGTCTAACCTTACCGTGTCTTTAAAAAAAAAAAAAATCAACCACAGTTTTAATTACTCGTTCATGTTCTTTTTTGTTTCCTCTCCTTCTTCTACATCTTTTTCGACAGTCTTCTATCAACTCGGATGAAGCCAAACTCAGTCATGCGTAGACTGAGAAGACTAACTATCTGTTAGTGATTGCTTTACACCCTTGTGGATGTTTCATTATGTAGACAGAGTACTTCTTCCTGCTTCTTACGGTGAAAATTCAACTTCCCACTGAGAGGTTTGTTGCACTATCCTCATATTGAGCTTTGCTAAGAGAGTGGAAGAAGATAACTATTCATTGTATCCTGAAAACAGCAAAGCTGTATATAACAAAAGTGCATTGAATTGACTTTTACACTTAGTATTAAGAAAAGTGTGATATAAATCAAGTTATCATTATCATCATTAATGTTTGCAAACCTGTGACACTTGAAGAGGTATTCCATGTTGGCCGTCTTTCCCTCTCTGATCACAACCTTCTCCACAAACCAACCCTCCCCTGGTCGAGTCTCGTCATGGCCGATCTGCAGCTTGGTCAAACATCCCAGGTGGACTGCCTCAACCTCAAATGTGTCAGCCTGGGAGAGAGTAACAAGATAAGATACACCATATTGATCCAATCATGGAAATTTGGTATGAGCCGTTAGTTAGCAATATAATAAACATAGTACATGTAAAGGAGTATAATACTACCACACATGTTGGACTAGATCAACATAAACGAAACATAATGCATGACAGTACAATATAAATCATTTAAATAATGTTTGGACATGGTGCTGGAAGACTTCATTTCTCAATAAGTGGACAAACACATTTGTGTTTAGATTGGGAGAATTTCCAGGAGGTTGCTGGAATAAAAGATCTTTTAACACGTTCTGTTCTTGCCCGAAAGCTTATAAAATTTCCAGATCTCGTCGATATGACATATTCCTTAAAAAGTGAATGCTCTTGTTTTTGTGTAATAGCAATAGCCTTGTTCCATGAGAATGTATCAAATAATGCAGTAAAAGATGTTAAATCAGTACCAACAATGGGGATGGTAAGGGGTGGTGAGAAGTTCACATTTATCGACTTACTATTTTGGTTTGAGAATCAATTTATATTATTCTTTTTTTTCAGGTGATATAAATCTGGTACCGATATCTCTAATTCTAATCATGCTTTAAACGCGCTGCCTGATAGCTAATTTTTTCTAAATTTCAATTTCTTCCCCCATCATTCGTACATTCGGATATCCATCTAGTATGAATAGTAATAGGAATAAGCATTAGATAGACTCATAAATGAACATTGCAGAGGAGAGAGGAGCAGACATGGACATGTGCGGACTGTTTCGAGCTCAACTCTGACAGGTAAACAAGAGTAATAATATAACATTTTACCCCACAATTGTCTCTACATACTTTACAATGACACTAGCAATATAAACATCACAAATATTTACAAAAGACATGACATTATATGCAGAGAGTAATAGAGTTGAAGGGAAGAATGGTTACTTTAATTTTGAACATACAAAACAAATATCTATCTATTTTGTTTTGTGTTTTTTTTTCTTGAAATCAAACAAGCTCAAGACATTACATCAAAATGCATAAATATACATCTTCACCAACTAAACATCACAAATATCACAGATATAAGAATAGTGAGATGTGGATTATTACAATTTAATTAATTAGTCTATTAACGGAGTCAGAGTAAAAGTTGAGAGACACTCACCTGTCCTCTCTGGAACTTTTTGTTCTTGTTGGAGATCCTGAGCTGTCTCTTGCCTGTGTCACCAAATTCCCCAAACAGATTGACGTACACGCTGGCATTGGTGTCAGAGCTTGGATCATTGCCGGTGAAGATGGTCACTTCATACGACACAACTGGGACACATTCCGCAGGTTTTAAAAATAATAAACAATGACAATTTGTGCGTTTATTCATATCATATTTTGGTCCTTCAGGTTTGAATAGAGCCAACAACTCCATTTTATAAAATATGATTTTGCTACCAATGCCACAATGATGCAGCCCTTTGTATCACAAGATATCGAGAGGCATAAGTCAATTAAGTCATATTTTGTTTGTTAAAATCTAATAGTGGTCATTTATGATTCACTGAATTTCCATCTGAATGGGCTCAAAGTTGTTTGTACAGCAGTAAACTCTTGAATTTGCATCATTTCACAATAGAACATTTGTTGTGAGCATCAACACAATAATCACCAAACAATTAGTAGGATTCTCTTGTATTTATAGGCCTACAAGTTTACAAACAGCATTTTACTATATACAGCAGCAGATTTGCATGTAAAAAGAGCAATCTATACGGTCTGTTGTTTTGATCAGGAACGTATAAGAGTTATGCACTCTTCAAGTGATCTCTTCTTCTTCTTCTTCCAATAAGTTGGATCACTCAGACTTTAGTAGAGTCATTACAACCTAGCTTTGCAACCTGGGACTGGAGACCCTTATTCATGCAATTGTGCAATGTAGTTGCAAGACCCCTCCGGACCAAATGACTGCTGTGTGCAATGGAAGTCCTTGAGTTCATACTGCCCATATTGATACAACATTGAGACATTTATGGTTACAGCCATGATTTAGGACTGAACCAGTGTATGTCACATCATTTTTTGTAGCCCTAGTGTTTGAACCTGTGTGAAAGAATTCTCACAAAGTTGACAACAGCACATGGGCAAATCTAAAAGGTCTCACCTCACCCAGGTGTAAAATGGGTACCCGACTATAGACAGTGAAAGATCTTGTCAGAATGTTGGTGAGAGCACCGGCAGCACTACGTGCCAACCAGGCAGCACTACCAGCATGCCTCTCAGGAGGTTGAGATGGCTTTGGAATGAAACAGGTCTGTCGGGGTAATAATATGTTGTAAAGCGCTTTGGGTCCACTTTGTGGGGATAAAGCGCTATATAAGTGATGTTATTGATATTATTATTATTAAAACAGCTGCTAAGCACTGACCAGGCAAAGCTTCATCCTCTTGTCCAGGTTTCACGATGGGCAGTTCTCTCATCAGCTCCTGGTCGTCTCTGTCCTGGGACAGCCACTTGTCATAGTTCAACACAAACTGGTCCTGAAAACAAGCATAACAAGAATATAATGTGATAGATCATTTTAAATCACATCCAATTGTTACATAAAGATAGAACACTACTGTGGGATATATATCACACTACAAACTTTTAAGAAAAGACTGATTTCGAGTAAACAAGCACCTGATTGGAATGAAATGTGGGCTAATACATACCCATATTCAAACTCAGCTATATTATCTGGGTTAAAAATGCCTTGTTGTTGTTGTAGTAGTAGCTGTTGTTGTTGTTGTTCGGTTTAATGTCAGTTACCTCTCAGTCTGAGCTTAGACGTCTCGGAATACATTTTCATATTCTGAAAAAGTCTAGTAATCTCTACTATTCATTCAGGCTTGAACTGCAGTATTCATGTCTTCACATACTCATCCACATAGGTTATCATTTTTTATCATCATTCATTTTTTGCTATAATCATGACCCCAGTCTCCCCTAAGAGTGCAGCCTTGTGTTTTGATGACCCTGAGAGCTATACTGGCAGGAGGCTTGTCTCCTGTTTGGGCCACCCAAGTCAGACAGGTCAAAGGGCAGAGACCAGACTAATCACACTCACTGGGCCTCCGGGTTAGGGGTTAGAATAGGGCTAACAACTCCATTCCGTAAAAAAAACGATTTGTTACAGAAACCGCAACAATAAACCGCAGCTCTTCAAGTCTGAGTGATCCAACATACTGGAAGAAGAAGAAGAAGAAGAAGAAGAAGAAGAAGAAGAAGAAGAAGAAAAGAAGAAGAACAAGAAGAACAAGAAGAACAAGAACAAGAAGAACAAGAAGAAGAAGGAACCAAGAGGCATAAGTCAATAAGTCATTACCCCAGTGGCCAAGTCTGTAAGCATCAGTTTCTGCACTTTCCAGCTTGGTTCTCTGTTCTGACTGCGAGGCATCAGCTCCAGCCGAGCCTTCTGCAGTTTGCCAACATTAGCCAGGTTGATCTGTGGATAGGACAAGAAGCAGACGTTTTGTGGCCTCATCTATGAACGTTTTATAAGAGGCTATGTTTTTAAGGCTGTTTGGGAACGGTTTGTATTAAAGCAGATTACATTCTTAACAGCATATTTTCATTCCCAAAAAGGAATGTGAGAACATGTGCTAGGGGGGGGGGGGGGGGGGGGGGGGGGGGGGGGGGGGGGGGGGGGGG
>JAUELK010061961.1:0-12826 GCA_031471215.1 Gastropteron pacificum | reverse complement strand
TGTGTGTGTGTGTGTGTGTGTGTGTGTGTGTGTGTGTGTGTGTGTATTTTCTTGGCTGTATCTTGTCTTTCACATTTTCCTGTCATTTGTTATTATGTAATGCGCATTGAGCATATGTTTTACATCTTGAAATGCGCACAAGAAATGTGATAAATGATTATTATTATTACTTCTGGCTAAAGATGTACAGCTGAGGTAAGTTAGAAGGTGTGATCTACTGTTGTTCAGGTAGTCCTGCTGACAGAATGGATGACTTAAACATACTTTCACATTAAACGCTGGTATAAATCTCCATGGAAACGAAGAATGCTATGTTTCACTTTACTTAGTGCTCTCTGCTTTATTCAATAGACATCATTCATAGAAACATTTTACTTAAGACTTTATTTCACTGCAATTATTAACTATGAGCACATTTAGGGCCAACCACTAGAAGACTGCAGGCAAACTACTTACATATTTTATCTTTAAAAAAACAACTTTGTTGTATTTATGAACATAGCAAAAAACATGCACCAGTTTAAAAAAAAAACTGTGTGCATTTTAATATCCTCAAAGGCATTACAGACTGAGTCACATTTTGTGATTGCGAAAGTCCTCTGTATATGAGGCTGCAGTCATAATTGGAAGAAGAAGAATTGTAATTGCTTCAACTGAAATGAATTTTACAGAAACATTGGATGATAATTGAAGCAAAGACACACAACATACAAGTCTATGCATAGTTTGTAATTAGAATTGAATTATACGGCACACTGAAATATTGCTGCGGAGAAAATGCATGTAACAAACTCCCATGGGGCATTTGGATATTCAGTCTGCAGAGCTCTAATAACAATGCACAAATAAATTAAATATTTCACTATCTGCGATAAAAGGATCTACTGCTATTCACATCCCTCTAAGTTGCTTGTAAAACATTCAGGCAACTCATCAGAGTTTGTTTTTTATGTTTTGATATTGTCGTTTTGGTGGGGATTTTTTTTTTTATGTGGGCTAAGATATAGGAAAACCCAAGAGTTGAAAGTTCTCAGTTCTTGGGGGAACCAAATGATCTGGACATTTATTTTTGACTCGTTTCCAACTGAAACACTGGTTCATAATATGTATGAATGACATTCAACCAATGTTGAAATTTCAGCAAACTGTAGGCCATGAAGTGTAATGAATCTTTCAAAAATATATTATTCCCGAAGAGAAAAAAAGGGGGGAGGGGCGGGGGAAGGACATGCACTATGATAAATCTTATGAGTAGAGCTGCCATGTTTTCAAAGTGATCTTGAAGTGTGAAGACTTTTTAAGTAGAGTGTTCATGTGATAACTGAATGTGAAAGGTGACAATAAGAAATTCTGCATGCTTGTACATGTACCTGCTACTTTTGAATGTATGATGGCTGTTGCTTTCCTGAAAAGAAAGTGAATTTTACTACGACTGTGCTTTGATATAATTGTTACAAATACAAAGGGGAGTTGTAGAAAACATTAACATTGTGTTTCTATCCTTTCCGCAGTAAGTATTGATTGCTGAATAATGCGCAGAGACCATAGGCTGGATCGAAATAAATGAAATTTGATTTAACCCTTTAGATAAGATAAGACAAGATAAGATCATTCTCTATCATCCAATGAGGGTAATTTGGTTCCACAAGGTTCTGAATACATTCACAAACAAACAACTGACCCCTGACCCAAAATGGTGTCCGTGCCTAGCCTCCAGAGCAAATGTATAAGATGACTAAGCTACTAAATACCACTGTACCGGTATTCTGTTGTAGGGCGGTGTTTGGTTATTCCCGGTTAACCGGGAATTAGGCCTCAAAGGGTTCATGATCATCTAAAAAACTGAATGCGTTGAGTACATACTAGTGGGAGTTTTCCTACATTTTTACAAAACCTGTCATCAATAGATGAAACCTGTAAGTAAGAATAAAATGAAAGACAGTCATAATCATAGAAGTTCACCAAAGGCCATAGACCTCTACAACATTAAATCTATAGAGTTAGGAAAGAGTATGTGAGTTGCCAAATTGTACTTACAGATCTTCATCAATGTCCGGGTGGCTATAAATAGAGAGATCATAAAACATACATGTAAAATAGGCAACACTCCACTTCAAATTAAGAGTTGTTTTTTGTTTTTTTTCAAATGATTAAAATTGATATTTTTCTTTACCATACATTTAAGAAAGAAAAATAAATACTCCACATGGATTGATGGGCTTAACAAATTGGTGTACCTTTCTGCTACTTTTTTTTATATTAAATATTCAATCACGAAAAACAAGTAAGCCTAAAGTATGCTCTTGTGCATCTTAATAACTAAAAGCAATATCAAAGTTGTTTTTTGGGGCTGCCCCCCCCCCCCCCCTCCCCCCCCCATAATTTTCACTCTTTCAGAAAAATAAGAGAATCCATTTTAACTAAAAAGATGAGTTTAAAACATGAGTGATCAAGGAACAAACCGACAGTGCATTTAATGTATGAGTAAAGGGTACAATCAAAATGTTTACACACTTGCAGGGTTAAAAATACATAGTTTGGATAAAAACTGCAAAAGGAATAAAGACTAACAGTTTTACTCACTGGTTCATTTTGGAGTATATTTGTCCTAGCAGGAGCAGAACCTGGGCTGACTTGAGGCTGATTTCTCCAAAAGTCTCAGTGACCAGAGAATGTGCCAGTTTGGCTTCAGCCTCTGCCCATCTCAGAGTGGAGTCGTGGACCTCCTTGGGACAGTGCAGGGCTTTCCACTGGAGGGCTGCCGCTGTGGGGACATATACAAATTGGTGTTGTTGTTGCTATTCCCTGCCATGGAGTTCTTCACGCTTGTCGGCCAAGGCCAGTCTTACCTAGGCCTACTTGTATGACTGTCTAAGCGGGCCATAGGAATAGGTGTGTGTGATGTTAAGAGATTGAAGACTGAATGAGATGGGCATCTGATTTAAGAAATTGTTTTTTCAAAAAGTGGTGGATTCTCATAGATACTATAAACATCAAGTAGCCTACACTCTGCCGGGAACAAATGCGTGTAGACATAGACCTACAACGTTGAATTATTAAAACTTTATGATGGAGAAGTTACAAATACAGCTTTGCTTTTGGTAATCTAGATCTAAGATGTAGAGACGAAGAGAGCGAAATGTACTACATGTAGCTACTTAGAAAGAATCGCAGAGACATGTATAGAGCCTAGATAGACTTCTGTCCATAGTTTGCTCTGGACTCTAGGTCTAGAATACTTCTGCTGAATCAGAGGACCACCCAATTATGTATTTCAACCGTGTTTAGAAGACTTATATAAAGATCCTCCATGGATATGAACGGGCTGCCAGCTAGTTACAGGTTCCCCAACAAATACTTGACATTTTTGTCAAGACTCGCAAATTATTTTCATGACACCAATTCGCAACGAAAATAAAAATGTTAGGCATTTCGTTTTTCCCGACCCATTGCAAAATTCCCAACTTTTTCCCTTTTTCCCGACCTGGTGGGGACCCTGTAGTTATCATTTTTTTTTAAAAGGCAACTGTCAAAACCTCCTAGAATACCTATGGTGTGCAGGAAGGGGTGTAGGCTTGGAACCTTCTGTCCTAGCACTGAGCGTGCAATGCGCACAGCCTCCACAGCATGTGTGTAGTAGTCGTCCGTGTCCATCCTGTGTGCACACATCAGCGCCTTGCTCAGAGCACGGTGAGACTGGGCCACCTGGATACACTCACAGCCATACGTCTTCTCTGCCGCGTCCAACAATTCCTGAGGATGGCAGTAAGGTCATAGTATGTATTCTTCAATCATAAAGTCATAGTACGTATTCTTCTATCATAAAGTCATAGTACGTATTCTTCTATCATATAGTCATAGTACGTATTCTTCTATCGTTTATCATTTTGATCACTTTTCCCCGCTTTACAGTAAAAAAAAGTGAGATAGCTCAGAGCAACAAGAATAATTTTTTCTATCATAAAAACTTTTAGGTAGCCTTTTTGGGGTGTCAAAGTCTGGTTCTATAAAGACACATACAAAATGTAAAAAGGTAGAATTGAGCTATCAATCATAATTGAAATTTGACAGTTACCAAAAATTTTTTTAAAAATATATTTTCACATACATTAACCTCTAATAGGCTATTTACTCACTGTGGCCACTTTCACCCCGAGAGCATCTTGTTTGAACTCATTATTGAAATGACAAAAGTGTAACAAGGCCTCAATAAACATAGGATGCCTCTCTCCAAACCTCTCTCTGAAAAGACAAAAATAGACAACTTTTTCTGCTTGAAATGAGCTTTACCAAAATAACAACCCCCAAATGGGCAACATTCAAATTGTCAAAATACCTTTTGGTCAGACAGCTACATTACAAGTGTCAAAATACTACTTGATCTTGTATTGATGTGTACTCGACCATAATGATGAAATTGGTCTGTAACTGTGTACATTCAATAAATAATAACGTTTATTTCTATAGCACCTATCCAAAAAGCTCTAGGCACTCTACAATAAAAATGCACAAGCACAACCACATTCCACTCATAACAGTTTGCCATGGCTCTGTAGATCTAGGTAATCTTATTCACTTGTCTGAGCTGGTTGGGGGGTCCATAGAGAATATTGTGAGCTGTTGGTTTTCAGTGGGAGCTAGGTTTGTCCCGCAACTGTGAGCGCAGGACATTCCAAGAGGAGGTGGGAGGTTGTTTCGCAAGGGTAGTCGCAGTAACTGTGCTGTATGTTGTTGCTGTTGCGATCAGGCACAAGTTGTGAACTATTCACTCTTCAAGTGGTCTAATAGACCTACAGAGCCATGGCAGCCTAGCTCTGCAACCTGGGACTAGAGAGCCTTCAAATTGGCCCCTTGTTCATGCAGTTGTGCAATGCAGTTACGAGACCCCTCCGGACCAGACCACAGCACACAGGCACAACTGTTTTGTATAAATGCTCTTAATAATCTATACTAATGGATCATTCTTCAAGTGCTATTCTTTACATGGGTCGTGTCGCTAGCTGTCCACCCCAGTCCTATCAGAGACAGACGTCTATATCTGGGTCCCACCTCTTATACAACCAAAATGTGTTTACAAGGTGGTAACTGCTCATGTGCTGTGGTCAACTTTGAGAATTATGTCACCCCAGTTCAAGGGCACCAAGGCTACAGTATCATTATCATAAGAGCCTGTTGTGTGTTGGGGATGCGCTGGGGGAGGTCGTGCCATTTATTTTACAAAGAGAAAAGAGCCCTGTATCCAGTCTCATTGTATCTGGTAGTAGTAGTATGTGGACATTTTCCTGGGACTGAGACAATACAGAACTGCTTACCTGGCATACTGCACCACATAGATGGCCAACATTTCTGCCTTCCTGACCATCCACTGAGCACAGTAGGCACTGATGGCCACACACAATGTCCTCACCACAGACACACTGTCTTCTGGGTCTGTCTCCTGATAGGTCATGATGAAGATGACAAAGTCATCAAGGAGATTGGGGAGAATAACAGCAGAGAATGAGACCATTTGCAACACTTCAGAAATAGTTGTGCACAAGTACATTTTCTGTATGAATAAGTATAAGTATGAATATAAAGGCAGGAAACCTAAAACCAAGTAAAGGTGAAAATGCAAATGAATAAATAAAACCAAGTGGAAGCTTACCAACAGATCTCTGCATAAAATATGATAATGAGGAGATGTCCACACATCACTTACCAAAAGAGCCTTCTTAGCCCAGCCCAGAGCCGAGACCACAGAGCCGTACTCCAGCAGCATGAGACTGGTCTCGGCATGCATGGCTCCCTCTTTCAGTACGTCCTGCCCAAAGGACATCATGTTGATTTGGAACTGCATCTGGACTGCATCAAAGTAGGCGCTCTGAGCCTTGTCTGGCTGGCAGGACATGTTCCGAGCTCTCAGCAGCTTCACGTAGGCCTGGGAGAAATTAATGTGTTTATTCTGTGACAATGACATCTATAAAGACAGGACCCTGCCCATGTGCTGTGGTCAACTTTGTGAATTTGAAGTCCCTCCAGTCCCAGGTTGCAGAGCTAGGCTGCCATGGCTCTGTAGGTCTATTAGACCACTTGAAGAGTGAACAACTCATAACTTGTGCCTGTTCGCAACAACAACAAACACAGGACCTGATGAAGAACAAATTCACTCCTAAAGTTTGAAACATAGAAAAACTTGTGTAAGAGTGGTTCAGTTATGGGAGTGTGACTATAACAAAGATATTAATAAAGCTATTTGCTCTTCAAGTAGTCTGAAAGACCTACAGAGCCATAGCGGCCTAGCTCTGGAGCTGTACGGCCTTCAATTGGCCCCTTGTTCATGCAATTATCACAAGACACCTCCAGACCAGATAAGTGATAAGTGGAATGCAATCTTTGAGTTGATATTGCCAATATTGACATAACATTGAGACATTTATGGTTGCAGGACAGAACCAGGTGAATGTCACATCATTTTCTGTAGCCCTGGCAGTTGTACTTGTGTGACAGAATTCACAAAGTTGACCACATCAAGTGAACACATGCATCTTTTATATGACCTGTATTACTCAACAAGAATAAAGAACTCATTAACTTAGGAAGACAATTTACAACAACAACAAATCGTTGTGATCAGACTTATCCTTTACCCATGCTCTTTTTGATTGTAAGAGTTTAAAACACTGATAGCAGACTAAGATAGTAACATTTTTTGAAAGAGGAAATCACAGATCTCTTTGATATGGCAGAAAAAGCAATCTTTGTCACTCACTTGATAGCGCGGCATCCATGAGTCCAACTCTGTGTTTTCCTTCAGAAACTTGATTGTACTCATCAGTATAGAGTCTGCTTCAAAAAACTTGTTTATGGCCATCAAGAAATTTGCCATCCTAAGTCCGGTTTGAATAACCTGTAGAAAGTTCAACATAAAATATGAGTTTCTCTAAAGTACACTGCACATCTTCTTTCTGTTTTAAAAAAAACAACATTGTTTCACAAGTATTTTACATTTTAAATCTATATCTAAAAGAGTAGTTCCAAACGTCGTCCTTCATAGAAAGGCATCACACTTTCTGTGATCGTAGAATATGGCTTAGTCTAGGTTTTAGACAATACAATTTGATGATTGAACAATGTGTTGAATTCATTAAAAAAATCGAACGAAATGTAGCAAGCAAGAATTTTCCATACAGTTTTTAACCCCAATGTTTTGTCTCCATAGGCCTAATCAAAGTTACATCTCATGTTCCTGGCTCCAAGGACGTAGTGTAGTGGCGCTGTGGGGATTCCCACAATGACTAACAAACTAATATTCTCAAACTAGATGTTCCTATACATGTATAACAGCTGAATTTTGACTACTCTATTAAGAAAAAAACAATATACAATAACACACAAAAAAACCCAACAATGTTTCATCCATTATTGGACAGGAACCAGCTTGTAGAATATAAATGTATGTTTTTTCATGACTAAAACATTGCAATATGCTAATCAGAAACAAATGATATAGCATATACACTGATTTCACAGTTGTTAACTTATGTGGTGCTGTGATTATTGCTGGTAACTTCATATCATACTATATTTCATTAGAGGAATACAATCAAGACAAATCTTCATTTCAAATGAATAACTGGCATATTTCTTTTTTCATTTCCAAATGATACATACACTTTACACAAGCTATAGAACTTCCTTTCTAGGACGACACAAAATGTCAAACACCATCTTTTTGACTGTCCCCACCTCTCGGACCTTCCTACATCCCCCCACCATTAAAAACACACTGTACTCCAACTTAACACAATTGAAGAAGACTTGCAGATTCCACTACATGGTATTGGACAGAAGGGCTAGGGCCCAAATGTTGCTGGATCGCTGAAGAAGAAGAAGAAGGACGACACAACATTCTGCTCACCTGGTTGACAATTTCAGAAATACTTGAGCTGTCCAACATCTGTAGCACAGTCTCATAGGAACAGGTAATGTCTTTTATGATGAGGACGTTAGATTCTTCCAAAGTGTAGAGATGTTTCAGATACAGATGGTACAGCTCTGAATGAGACAGTAGATCCTGTAGAAAAGGGAACAGAAATCTATCAGGTTTGTATATTGCTGTGTGTTGGGTTTTGTATAAGTTGGGGTAAAAAAGAAGAATTTGTTTTTTAAAAAAAGAATATTTCAAAGTAATCATGAATGTTTATGAATTATTTTTTTTGATTCTTAACAATCAGAACACAAAAATGTTTAGTCTAATAACAACCTTGCCGCATTATGGAAGAATACAAATTAATAATTGTTTAAAGGTGAATGCACATGAAGTGTTAATCATTTTTAAAGTTGAATCCTGCACGTCTTTTTCGAACCACTGAATAGTTTGTTGCAATAATTGTTTCCCCACTGTATAAAATCTCAAACTTAAATGTGAAGAAGATGAAAAATCCTCACCTGCACAGCATCACACATACAGAGCTCAAAGCCTGAAGGGAGTTGCTTCCTCTTGGCCAGAGCTGCGATGACTTCTAACCTCTGAAGGCACTTGAGCGCGACCTCCTCATGACCCAGAAGTTGCTGGTCCTCTGGATTAGATGAGGCCAACAATCTCTGCTGGTGCTTTGGGGGGATTTCAATGAGGGACCTGAGGCCAAAAAAAAGTAAATAATAAATAATAAAGATCACTTATATAGCGCTCATCCCTCAGTCGGCTCTATTCGCTTTACAATGACACTGTCCGTCACTTATTCACACAAGATCAATCAATGCAGAACACAATAAAAGTACAGTATATAATTACGGAATACAGTTATGTAGGCGAAAAACGAGAAGGATCTTTCCCCTGTTGACCTACGATTCATGGATGGTGCAACAAATAAATACTTATTTCTCGATCTCAACAGTCTAGTATTATAAGTATCATTAGAGTCTATATACATCAGGTGGTAAAAGGAAGAATAAAAATGCTTGTATGCTTGGAATACAGGAGACAAGAAAAAACATACATGATCTGAAATCGGTACTCCCCTATCCCTAAAGAAAAAAGAATATAGAGCGTACTTAAACTTCTGACTTGTTAAAAATAATTGGCTCGGTAGCAAAAGTACATAGCGATGTTAAGCATTTTATGCTTGCTTAGGAGTGGGGTAAAGCTCTACATGGAAGTTTGTTATATCTTTTTTTTACTGCGAGGACAATGCCATCCTGATTAAATTCTTGAAGGATTCATGGCTTATCAAGGGTAGGCCTACTATTACTACTACTACTAACCTGAAGTTGTCGGGTGTTGGGAACCATTGATGGAAGAAACCTTTGACTAGTGTCATGTTGCGATGGCTCTCTGTGCTGACCAATGACATGCCATCTTCCAAATCTGTAGTCAACTCATCATCACGTTGAGACAAGCTGCAGGGAAAAGTGAGGGTATGAATAAAACTTCTCTCTCTTATCTTCTTGTGTTTAACATTCCACTAGCAATTTGAAACACACAGACTGCAAGGAGTTAGCTTTGCACATCATATTCTTTTCTTTTTTTGTTGGTTTGTTTTAGTTTTACACCCCCAACAGCACTTTTTAGATCATATGAGAGGTGGGACTTCAATATAGTATGAGTTCTCTTGACTGATTAAATAATAATAATAATAATAATAATGAAGGGCATTTGTATAGTTGATATATCCTCAAGATCCAATGCTTGTCAAATAAAGCACATTACTGTGCTCTTCTCAACTTTTCAAATGTTGGTGGAATGTCTTTCATTACATACTGGGCTGAAATGAACATCACAAAATGTATGCTGAGTATGGAAAAGATTAAGAAAAGAGAAAGTGGAAAGCAAGGAGAATTGGAATCCATATTGATTCAGTTTACTATGGATATTAAGTGTAGAAATGATAATAAATCGTTACCCAGTGTCTTCACTTTGTTGTCTGATGGAAGGAAGGGGCTGGTAATGCTGCAACTTCTCCTTTGATTTACTTGCTAGAGGCAATAATCGTTGTTTCGTGTTTGCATCTCTGAACCTGCCTACTTGGGATGTTGGTCTATGTATGACCTGGAAGTTGTATGAAAACAAAAATGTGTAAATAACACCAGGGATCTTTGATTGACATGTTACATCAACTCAAAGCACATTAATAAATAAAGTGTGTTTTAATTATGAAATATGAGCTTAATTTAGATAAAACAACATTCATAAACTATTGCCTGTCTCTCCGTCACAGTTTTTATAGATGATACACATTATTATATGAGGATGGCAAACAACAGTGAAATTTAATCATAATATCAAGAACGTCTATGAGTATGAGCAAGTCGACATGATTAGTAAAATATTTTTCGAACCAAAACTTTGCAATAGTACTTCTCATAGCAAAGTCAGAAGGATTACTATATTACATTCTAATAGCATCACAACATACTCACAGTATTATCTAAAAACTCAACAAGCACACGGTAGCGTTTTCTTGTACTTGTACTGGCTTCAGGATTTTGTAATGTCTCTCTAAAGTGTTTATACCATTCTGTGTCTTTGCTCTTGGTTGGTAACAAGTCAACAAGAATTCTTGCTTTATCCTGGGTGGAAAAATAAATAGGTAAAATAAATTAATGTGTTTAAAAAAAAGTCAGGGTATAAATTAATACGTTTTTATTCATATAAAGATATGTGGGCCTATATATCTGTATCATGAAATTGTGTAAGACTGAACTGTTCTTAAATGCAACAAGAATTTATTGGGTGTGCGGAAAAATGGAATTTTCACACGCAAAGCTAAGTGAGAAGGATTTTTATCACAGAGTGAAATAAGATCATTGTTACGGCTACCTGGGGTGTCCTTCCTGACTCAATCTTGCGGAGGTCTTTGACTGAGATGACTCCTGCCTCTTCCAAGACACCAGTCACATGCTCTACCCGGAGTTCCTGAACCAGAGCTATTCTGTTCACTTTGAGACGCATAATATTCTGCCTGTCCATTTTGGTAGAAACTCCCTCAGCCACAGATGGCAAAGAGGGCCTAAGAAAAAAAGTGAGGGAGAAAGATGTTATTTATCTGCAATAATAATTTCAACATGTTCTTCAGTAAAACACACATATATATATGCGTTGGGATAAGCCAATCAGGCAACAAGACAACTGAGGGTTATCAGGCAACACCGGAAACCGTTACTGGGGACTCTGGGCAGACAATCAGGTAACTTCAAAAAAGCGAACTCAAGCCTGTCGGTAACCAAACATATCGTCGATCAACAACAACACAACAGCAAGAAATTAACGAATGTTTTGTTTTTTGGGGGGTCCAAACAGTAAGAGTGATGATGGTGACGGTTGGGAGTAAAGTAAAATAATTTCTCTTGCTAATAATAGTAAACACTGTCTTCTTCAAGAAGTGATCTAGATCTCTAGCTCCAGATCTTCTTTCTATATACAATATACAATGTCAGCTGAACATAGCCAAAAAATATGTACAGTACAATTTTTTAAAGAAAGATTTTCATGAATAAAAAGTCATGCTTTTATAACATAAACATCTGGTGTGTGTATTTCAATATCCGCAAAGGCATTACAGACTGAGTCACATTACGTGATTGCAAAAGTCCTCTGTATATGAGGCTGCAATCATAATTGGAAGAAGAAGAAGAAGAAGAAGAGCTGATGTGATACGTTCAGAAGGCTGCACTGATAGACTTCTTCTTCTTCTTCTTCCATGTATGACTGCAGCCTCATAATAGAGGACTTTTGCAATCACGCAATGTGACTCAGTCTCCATAAGTTCATAAGTTCTTAAGGCTTAGGGTGGCCGCTTACTACACTAACAAATAGATCTATGTACATGTAGATCTAGAGGTTAGACACTATGTGATTGATGTGATAAAAACGAATGAAAACAAAACTTAGTTACAGTGAGACAGGGTGCCTAGGTCTGGGACATACATGTATCAGTATGCCCACCTTCATTCCTGTCCCCCCTAAACTCTAAACAATACATACATTACATGTACATCTACATGTCTAGATTAGATTGTTGAATCATCTACCAAAACACATCAAAGAAACAGACTCAACTCAATGAGAAGGAAATTAAAAAACCACACCATCAGTGACTACGAAATATTAAACCAGAGATATAAAAGCTCTCTGATTAAACAAAGGTAATACCTTAAACTAAACAACCGGAAGCACAACAATAAACAATTGAAGCTGTGGCTTTTAGGCCAAGACTAGGCCTACAAGAAGACGAAAATAGAGAAGACAACGGATGGTTACCAGGGCAACACCGGAATCGGGTTCGGGTACTGCTTAATATCGAAACCCGACCACACCCAGCAAAACCTATCGAAGCCCGGCGAAACCTTTAATGTTGAAATTCTGCGAATCGCGCTAAACCTTGCCGGGTTTTGATATTAAGCCGTACCGGTTATCGAGGACTCTGATCCGTGTACCCGTACGTATGTGTGCGTGCTTCCTCGACGGGAGTCGAGGCACGCAGGCCTACGTATTCGCCTGGCACAAATCGAGTCTTTCAAGTTTAAACATTGCAGAGTTTTATTTCCGATCACTTGGAATCTTCACACAATATGTAGAGTTTTGTTCAATTTGAAAAAGTACAGAAAAATCGGGGTGAAATTCCTTCCTATAGAGTTGTTGAAATGTTCTGACAAGGGTACGCTGTTTTTACACCACATTAGCCATAGAACACAAATAAACGCGCACATAGACACACACAAGTATATAAATTACAAGGGCTCACAAGATGTAGGAGAGAGACTGCGAGAGAGAGAGAGAGAGAGAGAGAGAGAGAAAGAGAGGGAGGGAGAGAGAGAGAGAGGGAGGGAGAGAGAGAGAGAGAGA
>JAUELK010061850.1:0-12830 GCA_031471215.1 Gastropteron pacificum | reverse complement strand
TTCACTCTCTCTCTCTCTCTCTTTCACTCTAGCTACCCCCCGCCCCCCCCTCCTCCTCGCACACATGTAGCGTGTATTATGTTGCCTGTACGACCTCAAAAACGTGCCCTCATTTCTTTTGCTCTTTTTCTTTCTTTCTATCATGATCCCCTCAGCTGCCTGCCTTGTTGTTTTTGAGGTTTGAGGAATAAGCGAAAATGAATGGCAGTGAGTTCAGCAAACACTTTGGCTTTATTATAGTTGTTACTGTTGTAGTTCATAGGTGGAGCAGGCACACTACATGCAGAGAGAGATTTTTTTTTTGGGGGGGGGGAGAAAGAGTGTGAGAGATTGGGGGGAGGGGGGGGGGGCAGATAGGGAAAGAGTGTGTGAGTGAGAGAAAGGGAAAGAGTGTGAGAGAGGAAGGCCTGTGATTATTTGATTTTTCACAACTCGTTTGGTCTCCTCCAGGGAGGCGACCCAGGTTCGAATTCAGTTGTTATTATTCATTAAATTCTCAATATTTAAAATTTATTTTTATGATAATAATTATTATTATTACATAACAATTATTCCCCTCTCTGACCATGCTTTGTTCTATCTGTGTGTCCAGGGTGATGAAGTGGATGCTGGACAGTGAGACAGTGCAGGAGGTGGCCTCCCAGCAGCAGCAGGACACTGACCGCAGCTCTTCCACACATCGCAGGGCCTACAGGCTCAACCAGTCCACAGGCTCCGCACAACCTTCCAGACAGAGGTAAGATCAGAATAGATCAGAATAGATAATAACAGATAATAGACAATAATAGACAATAATAGACAGTAACAGATAATAGATAGCATTGTAGCCTTTTCTGCTGTATTTTTATAAGAAGACCATCATGGAAGTAGGAGCTCAAAGAACCTGTTCTGTCTAAAAATCCTCTTTGATGTGCAAACAACCATGTGTAATAATGCCCTGCCGCCTTGTTGTAACACATTATATTCCTTCTCATTTCATTAGACCAAAAAAAAAAAAAAAAAAGGATTGGAAAGACAAAAAGTTTGTGTATTTAAAGATTGAGATAAGAGCAAAAAAAACTTTTGAGACTTCTAACAAACAACATAAAAAAAACCCAGCCATGTCTTTGAAGCATCAACAAACCAAGTGGCCTTGTTGCTGAATCTAGCAACTGGGAAATGGCTGATTCATCCATCCCTCTGTGCTTCTCTGTGTGTGTGTGTAGTCTGGGTTAATGTGTGCTGCTGTGTGTAGTGTGTAATCTTGGTCCTTCTGTACTGCTGTGTGTGTAGTGTGTAGTCTGGGTTAATGTGTACTGCTGTGTGTGTAGTGTGTAGTCTTGGTTAATGTGTGGCCTGCCTGTGTGCTGACTGGTGGCCTATCATCATCAGGCTCATTATTATGCCAGCAGCAGCATCACAAGCTTTGTGGTGGTGGCAGCCTGGGGATGGCTTGCAAGCCCTTTGATGTGTGTCATGATGAAAGGGCCACCAGCCATTAGCTCCAGCATACTTGTCACTTGATGAAGTAATCACAATGACACAGAGGAAAGGAGAAAGCAACAATTACATCATGCCAGTAGCCAGACTTGTGTGTGCTGCTGTGGCGTGATTGATGGGGATGGGGAGGGAGACATGGAGGGGGAAGGCACACTCACAATGTTACTACATGCTACCTGTACAAACTTACAAACTTAAAGTCTCTTTACTCAGACTCTTGTCCCCGGGCATCTCTGAAGCCTTGACAGTTTCCTCCATGACCATTCCTTTCTGTTTTTCACCGCTCTCAACACTGCAAACAAACTGCTTGATAAAAAAACTTAGTGATGAGGAAAGCTAAAAGAAATAAAAAGCAAACAGCTCTGCACTTTGCCCACTCAGCAAAAAGAGACTTGGATTGTAAAAAAAACTCAGGCAAGAAATATTCTGCTTGGTGCCAATACAGTACTATACACAGTGAAAGATATTGTCAAAATGTTGATATATGTGCGCCGGCAGCACTATGTGCCGACTAGGCAGCACTACCAGTATGCCTCCCAGGAGGTTGAGATGGCTTTGGAATGAAACAGGTTTGTCGGGGTAATAATATGCTGTAATGTGCTTTGAGCTCAAAGAGATAAAGCGCTATATAAATGTGGCTATTTTCATTATCAATATGTACATGTACTTCAAAATTATTTACCATGCCCATTTCTGTATCCCCTTCCCTCTCTCAGCTCCAAGTCAAAATCGTCCACACGGTCGGCCTCCATGGAGCGCGGGGGTGCGGGTGGCGGCCTCATGCTGTCGGCCTGGAGCGGTCCCTCGGCCCCCCTGCCCAACCAGCCGTTTGCCCAGGACAGCTCCATGCCCCTGCCCACCCCTCCCAACCCCATCACACAGCTGGAGGAGGCCAAGAGGCGGCTGGAGAGCCAGTCCAGAGGGGGGGGAGGAGCCTCTTCCTCTTCTGCCATGGCCACAGCCTCTCCCGTCAAGTCCAAGTGAGTAGTCATCCTCCTTGCTCAGCATTGTGTCGTCATTGTTGTACTTTTGTAGTCATTTTGGAACAGGAATAATGATAATAATAATAATAATAATCATCGCCTCTCCCTTCATGTCCAAGTGAGTCATTCTCCTCTCAGCATTGTTTGTCCTCATTGGTGTACTTCTTGTAGTCATCTAGGATTAGGAATATTGGTTGTAAAGGATTCTCAACTCATGGTGATCACGCTGGGTTGACGAGTTCTCCAAGTGGGCGACCCGGGTTCGAATCCCGAAGATGACATTTTGAACATTGGGCAGTTTCCACAGATTGCTATTATTATCTTACTTAGTAATGTTGAAGGACGGAAAGCATAAATTGTTCAAAGCTTTCAGCGATCCATTCGGTCATACAATAACCCATGTCTTTTCTTCTTCTACAATATAAGTAATAAGTACAAAATAGTATGATACTAAAATATGACTTTGTGTTTTCTGTTTCCTGTTTTCTGTACTAAATTGTAATACTAAAAGATAACATTGTGTGTTTTGTTTTTCCCCCCACCAGATCATTCGCAGGCGTGCCCTCCAAAGAGAAGAGCCGTGCCCCGCCAGGTGGTGTGATGGCCCCCCCGCCCCCACACACACGCACACTCCCCTCTGCCCGCACCGTGCCCACAGAGCTGGACACTGCAGCTGCCAGCCAAACACTCGAGTATGTACACCAGACCGGCTCTTTAATATAGATTCTTGTCTACACCAGTTCTTCCATACTATTAATCTGTACATCGCATCTTTGTACTCTACACCAGTTTTACTCGTACTGTTTTGTCTGTACATCACCTATTTCTACTGTTCATTCAAGTTCTTCCACCAGTACAGTTTGTTTAGCTCTCAAAATTACCAATGTGTGCAAACACTCAAAAGAAAATTCAGTAAAAGAGAACACACCCACCCTTCTTTAGGTATAGAGATGATTTATAGCAACCTTTAAATTAACATCAGCAATGATCATCACCATCACCAATTTGTGATGATTGGTCTAAAATGTTTTTGAAAAGAGTGAGGTAGCCTTACTTTATTGTGTTCCATTCCCCCTTTTATCATGAACCAACCACTAACAGTTTTGTCTTCTTCCCCCTCTCCCCTCCCCAACAACAGCTCCCGCATGAGCCGTCCGTCCCGAGCGGCACCGCCAGCTCCTTCTGCCAACGAGACCATTGTGGGCATCTATATGGGCCAGGAGCCCATCCCTTACCGCCACCAGCTGCCAGGCCGCGCCATCACGCTGGCTCAGATCAAAACCTTGGTCACAAAGCGAGGAACCTTCAAGTGAGTTTTCTAGTCCCTTTTGATAATAATAATAATAGTAAATTTATATATGATGTAGTCCCAGAATCCACCACGAGTGCTCTATGATATGGGAATTCACAAAGTCTTAAAATTGAAACGTTACCAGTTTCAATCAAACACAAAACCTTTCAGGTGGACTATGCTATGTAGTAATGTATTATGCGGTAGGAGTATTTTTGAATTTTTTTTTACATCATTACGCGTCAACAGATCAGATCAGATTTTTGGTGTGATTCTCAATGTCTAAAATACACCATCGGCATGCCTTGTCCAAAGTTTGTGCAGCAGAACATCATTTTCCTCCCTCTTGTTCTCCAGATACTTCTTCAAGCGTGATAGCGACGAGTTTGGAGATGGGGCGGTGTTTGAGGAGATCACAGAGGACAGCAGCATTGTGCCCATGTGGCAGGGCAAGATTGTGGTCAAGGTGGACAGGCAAGACGTGTGATGACGACACCAAATAGGATCTGAATAACAGAACACAACAAGCACTGCCGCTATATCCTGGAGCCTGACGACACCTGACTCACTGACACAGACTGACATAGCGCCCCAAGGCAGGGGAGTGATGATCAGATAGTAGGGTTAGGCAAGCAAGACTTGTGATGACACCAAGAAGGATCTGAACAGACAGAACACAAGCACTGCCGCCAGCCTGGAGCCCGATTCACCCGACACCTGACGACTCACTGACAATACTGACACAGCAGCCCTGGGCAGGTGGAGAGGAGTGATAGGAGGACTGACAGCTTCCTGCTTCCTTGCCCCCCCACTCCAACAAAGAGACTCCTATCAGCTTGCTATCATGTATCATACACCTACTGTTGGTTTATCAAGCCAGTTTTCTCTCCAAGGGCCGCCACGTTCAGAACGGTGTTGTCCCTTCCCTACGGTTCCTCCTCCAGTCCCCCCAGTGTTGTCATAGGCCTATTCCTTCCAGAAGCTGACCGACACTGCTGGATGCATAAAGTTTAAGAAAACAACCTGACTGTTCAGTGAGGCATGCACCCAAGATATTGTTGTTGTTATAGTAATAGCTACTCTAAACGCAGCAAGTAGTCTAGCCTCTCCAGTGGACATGACATTTTGGAGGAACACAGCGAGGATGGCAGGGCAGGGCTGGGCTCTCCAACAATGACAATCTTCTCAAAACTCTTGTTTTCCATCATTCATTATGACTCATTACTACCCAAGCAAGCATAGGCAGGTTACTTACTCATTGAATAATGCAGCAGCAGTTCTACAAGCCAGGCAGTGCTCCGGAACCATTGAGGAGAAAGTCTGTTTTGGTGGACAACCAAAGTTGCAGGGTCATAAACATTTATTTTCGTTTCATTTCATTATTTTCATCATCATCGGTCATCTCTTTCGGGTCTTTTACATTATGACTGTTTCAAAAGGTTGTTGATGAAAACATATTATGCTTCTGGTATTGTGTGCTTATTTTTTGGTTAATTTTTAGAATGTGTGAAAAATGTATATCTCCATGGTTACATGGATGATGAGAAAATATTTATCTGGACAATTTTTAGAATAATTTCTTTTTTTTTAATTTTGTAATTTAAATATTGAAAATGTTTTAAATGAAAAGTAAAAATAGAAGTAGTGAGACACAAGGAACTGATGAGTGTGTGTTTTGTTTGAGCATTCCTGTGTTGTGAACTCTCTTGAAGTTGAAGTACAAAACTGGATGGATTGTTTGTAGTGTGTCAGTGCAGCAGTCAGTTCTCCTGTTGGATTAACCAGAGCAAGTAAAATGTGTACAGTACATACAACATGAAAACTAAACCCCTCAGATATTTTAGTATGTTGTTATTATTATTATTATTATTATTATTATTGTAATGTGTGAAATGTGTGTGCAAGATATCTGAGAGAAGTAAGAAGAGTGTGGATGCCTGTGGTGGCCCCAATGATCTTGTTGACATTTGGTGTAGTGTCTGCTGTAATGCAAGGCCTGTGCTGTCAAATATACTAACTCCCCCATCCCCCCCAAATCACCTGTTGTTTTCTACCTCAATATATTCAGAGATGGCAAAGAAGACTGAATTCAATTGTAGGAGTAGGAGCCTGTACTGGTTGCTTGTTTACGATGCCGCCAGGTGAAAGTGAAAGTGAAATGTGTAGCACATGTTGTCATCAGTTCATTTCATTCCTCCTCCTCACCCAACAAACATTTCAAACAGCATAGAGCTTCTTTCTCTTTGGTCAGTAGTGAAGTCCTTCGGGTCTGCTTGTCTAGATTGGGACAAGAATGGCTCCAAGTTATTTCTCTGTCGTTTATTGGGGATACACAACTCTACTCTTATGTAAGTTCTTCTAGTTTTAGGTTGTGAATTGTGTCAATTTAAACTATTCATTATTTAATACTTATAGCATAAGAGGTAGTAGTCAATACTGTAAAAAGCTGCAAACACCTTCACTACAGGCTCACATTGTGGTCAGTCTACAATGTCCTTCTTTATGCTAAGTACTGAATTCATGATGATAGTATTCATTTTCTTTTTTGATGCTGACTATACAATGTAACAGCACAGTCACTACTACTACTACAGTGTGTTTAGGATTCAGGTCTATATATCTGGGTAGAGATTGTCACTAATGGTGTGCTGATCAGGACAAGGAACAATGTGTTGATCTATTGAAACAATTTCAGGTGTTCATGCTACTACTCTCTTTTTTTTCTCTCATTATTATTCCACTGGTTCAGGAGAAATGCCTCTTTCGACTACCTAAATAAAGAGAGTGAGCTGTGATCCTGTAGGTCTTTGTAGGAAGGAAACAAGATTTATTCTTCTTCTCCACTTATCCAAGTAGTTTTATCAATAATTGTTGTGTCCACCTGTCAAGGACCTGTTCACACCACTACATTGATCAGTGAAAGCAAAACTACGAAAAAATAGGAGGAAAGATGATGTTCCCATATATATGTTTATAGTCTATACAATATTATTATCTACAGTCTACTACTACTACTCTCAGATCAGAACATGACGAGTTAGGTAATGAAACTCTGTAAATGTAGCCTTCCTTCTCATGCATGTGTTGACAAGTGGTGAGAGTAGTCCTCTTTGTTTCTACTAGTTTCTACTATAATCAACACAGCAGACTTTTCTCCTCTCTCATTAATTTAATTTATTTCTCTGTTCACCACCAGGTATGTTTGCATTGATGTATGTATGAATATGATATGATATGATGTGTGTATGTATGTATCTACTTATTATTATAAGGCTTTTGCTATATCATTTTAGTCTTTGTTACTTAAGGCTCCCCGGGGGCACCCATGAGAGCTGCAGTTCTGTTTTGTTAAAGATGATAACATGAAATAAACTTATTGTTATACTGTACACACTGATCTTATCTCACTTCTTTAGTATTCTTGTTGTTGTTGTTGTTTTGATCTCTAGGCCCTGAATACGGAGACTGGCCATGTTGTGTTGTTTTTGTTTTTCGTCTTTTTTTGTGTGACTGTTTTGTCTTGTCTAAAAGTAAAAGCGCCTTAGACTTAGAGCATACAGGCCCAGCGCCTGATGATGGATTTTTGCGCTCTACAAATGCATATCCAGTATCCAGTTTATTTACAATATGCTATGTTTCAATTTGAACAGTTCATAGGTTGGGTTCACAAGTTGTGTGAATTCGTTTGGTCTCCAAACAGGTGACAGGGGTTCGAAACCTTCCTTCTGAGGGATTCTGGACATGGGCTATTTATATGACACATAACCTTGTCTTCAGTGACGGACATAATAAACATGTAGCTCCCACATCTTACTACAGTATCAGTTGTGTGGACAGAGGATTAGAACTTAATAATAATAATAATAGCCCATTTATCTAGTGCTTTTACTCCGGAGAGCTCAAAGCGCTTTTACAACATATTAATACCCCGACAGACCTGTTTCATTCCAAAGCCATCTCAACCTCCTGGGAGGCATACTGGTAGTGCTGATCCACACATATTATTTACATTATGCATTAAAGATTAAAGAAACTTTCTTATTATGGTGAACAAATACAGAATAAATAAGAATAATTGGGGAAGTACTGATACTGGATATACCTGAGGTTCGCAGATGATATATATATATATATATATATATATATATACAATAATATAGTTCTGTTTACAACAGAAGAACCTCGACAGGTTCCTACTCAACACACTCGACAACACTTACTATTACTAGTTAGCAAGAACATTGGCTTGATACTTGATGAATGGAAAACAAAGCTCACAACTAAGTCTAACTGATTACTCTGCAATGTGTAAGGAACAATCACTTCGGTACCAAGAAAGAGGAAATTGACCAATTAGTGAACAGCTATAGCTACAAATGCTTACGATACATGTAATTATTTCTCCAAGACACACATCGAAAGAAGAAGTCAATCATGGTGGTTGAGCTTGGTAAAACTGAGAAATGTCTTCACAGAACAAGAAAGAACCAATGAACAGAATCTCAAAAGGCAACTTTACTTCAAAATCAACGCGTTCTAAGTTATAGTTATACCAGCACTGACATACGGAACTCAGACTCGGGCAGCTACAAAAACAAAAAGAAAGAAGCTAAGAATCACACACACACAAATGCTAAACATTTTTTTTTTTTAACTAAAATGAAAATGAAATTAAAATATGGCAGCTTCCTTGCGTGTTGGCTTCAGCGAAAATCGGAGCTCATCTCATAACACAAATGCGAATTTACATGAGAAGTGAGAAGGGATACAAACAGTGTACAATTTAGTACAAATTAAAAAAAAAAAATTGAAGGCGAAGCGATCAAACCCAGGGGTGCTGGAGTGTGACCGTACGTAAGTCATCACCATGAGTCTTGCGTGGTACATGTTTAGGACTAGCTCACTATTATTTGCACCTTTCGGTCTAAGTCTATACCTCCGTCTTCAGTGTGCTACTTTTCTCTCAGGGTGTGCTCCCGTAGCCTTTGGGTGATCAGATCCTATCTACAAGGCAGTAGGCCTAGTGGTTGTACCAAAATCAGAGTTTTCCTTCTTAGAATGCCTACCATGGCTCACGAGTTCTGTCTGCCCGAGTGTGGATCGTTCTTTCCAGTGTTAAAACGGTACATGATCACAGACAGTGAGAGTAAGTTTGTGCAAGAACCTCGTTTGAACCTCTAATGATGTACAAATGGCTGAAGAATATGGATAGAATGTGTGTGCACACGCTGTGTGTGAAATAAGGGACATGTTTTCTGTTTTAAGACTTTGTGAAGCACACACAGCACTACCAGTACCCAGTGGTAGATAAATTCATTTTTGTTACCTCACTCACTCACTCACTGTACCGCATCACACCTCCACTTAGTCTGGCCTCTACCCTTTGACCTGTCTGGCTTGGGTGACTACACAAGCCCCCTGACCACAACAAAGACAAGAAGACGATCCGTTGTGGGGGGGGGGGTACGTAAGTCATTGCAGATAAACATGATTTGTGAGTGTGAGTCAATGTTTGCACGTGCAGTCTGAATATACCGCGGCAGAAAAAAACAATTCAGAAATAAAGCTCGCGTTACGTACACATACATGTAGATAAAGATCACAGAAGGCAGAAGGCCTTGATATTGATAAAGATCAATGCTCTCGTCGTTGAAATTGGAACTTGATGCATTCGGTTTCCTGAAAACGTTTTGGATGTTCAGACAACAAACCGGAAGCAGTTCGTAATATTTGTGTATTAATATTAGCTGAAGGGAAACCATTATAATATTGAAACACATGTTGTCTTTTGAGAAATACGAATTGCACAAGCTATATTGTTACTAGCAGGGCTTTCCCGTTCTTACGAACAGGATTAGACAACAGCTGTTGTCTTTGCTTGCTTATCTAGAACTAGAACCCCCTCCCATTATCTTTCCACTCTCATTTACAACTACCCCCTTTCTGTATAAATAAAAGCTAAAAAAAACCCGCCCCTAGTTAATTCCAATCGACAACGCAAAAGAATAAACACTGTCAGTCCAGTAGGCTAGATAAAGGGGTTTTATAGGTATAGATTATACCCTCATCAAATTCCAATGAAATCTACATGTCCGGGAAAAATTGTTACTTTCTTAGTTTCTAGCGGCTACAGTTTCTGAGAATAGCTTGTTATTTTGGTGGCACGGTCCATTAGTAATAATAGATCTAGATCTAGTCTAGATCTAGTCTAGATCATCTAGTAATAGTAAATAGTTATAGTAATTAGTAATAGGCCCTAGATAGGTGCTAATTTATTTTTATCAAACTCAGGATTCACACAAAACAATTTGCCATTGGGACGACCAATTCAACAGTACTCATGCACCCCTCAGCACTCTGTAACTATGAAAATGACACCGGTGGAAGTTTTCAGTCAGTGTAGATCTAGTATTATTTCTAGTCTTTGGTGTACGGCAGAATGGTTGCGAGTGCATGAGGGTGGGCTACAACTACAACACACACACACACATCTTAAGGTAATGATGGTAATTGAAATTAAAATTCAAGGCCTACAGATTGATCAACAAATTATGCACATGATCTGGGTCTAGATCTAGAATCTCAATCTGAATCTCCCAGCAGCAGTAGACTGACTCTGACAAGCCAGCATGTGCAGTTTGGACTTCCATAGGGTAGTGGCTGGTGCCCCAACTAACGAGGCAGTGCTGTATGAACGACGGCGACAAACCAACAACCCCGCTTGGCGGACAACAGACATTGTACGTCATCATCATCATCATCATCATCATCATCATCATCATCATCATCATCATCATCATTATCATAATAATAATAATAATAATAATAATAATAATAATAGCCGATGTATATAGCGCCTATTCTCTTTGACTTTGAGCTCAAAGCGCTTTACAGCATATTATTACCCCAACAGACCTGTTTCATTCCAAAGCCATCTCAACCTCCTGGGAGGAATACTGGCATTGGCAGTGCTGCATGGTCGGCACGTAGTGCTGCCGGCGCACATACCAACACTCTGACAAGATCTTTCACACAAGTTCAAGCACCAGGGCTACAGAAAATGATGTGACATTCACCTGGTGCAGTCCTAAATCATGGCTGTAGTAACCATAAAGTATAAAGTGTCCCAAACGTTGCATCAATATAGGCAGTACCAACTCAATGACTGCATTGCACATAGCAGTAATCTGGTCCGGAGGGGTCTTGTGACTGCATTGCACAATTGTATGAACAAAGGGCCAATTTGAAGGCCCTCCAGTCCCAGGTTGCAGAGCTAGGCTGCTATGGCTCTGTGGGTTTATTAGTAGACCACTTGAAGTTGAAGAGTCGATAACTCATAACTTGTGCCTGATCGCAACAACAACAACGCAGTCACTAGCCTACTTGCTGCTGTTGCTGTTGTTGTTGATGTTGGTTGGTTGGTTGATTGATTGTTTCTGTATATGTAGTGGTGGTGATAAGTGGTAGAGCTAGTGATGTTAGTTGTAATACAGACAGCCCAACAACCCCGTTAATGGAGAAGTGGTTGGGGTTGGAGTCTGCCAACGACTTGGGACAACAGCGTCCATAGCCTCAAATGGATGGCTGGATCATAGATATATATATATATATATATATACCTCATCATATAACTGGACTCATTCACACAACGGAACTCTCTGACTCTCTGGCATTTGGGAAGCTCTGTGGAGAGTCTGGTGACGTTGACCAGGACGTCTGTCACTTGTCACGATTGGAAAGAACGGCTCCCCAAAGTATGGTCACTGTCCTGGCCAAATTCAAAATGAAACCCTATCATAACCACCTCGTCCCCCAAAAAATATAATGGCCGATAGGCGCTGCTATGTGGCGACTGTGTGTTGACTTCAGCGAAAAGCGGAGCTCATAACACTAAGGCAAATTTCCCTGAGAAAGGATGAAGAAAGTGTATACAACACAATACAATAACACCGTAGCACTTTTTCAATCAAACCGATCGACAACTTTCTTTTATAAAAATAAACTGAACACCATGCACGTGAACATAGCCCAGTAAAATTGTTTGGATGTTTAGGCTACATAGATCTAGATCTATTCTGTTTCTCTAAGTCTGAAAATGCTAAATTATCAAGGCAATACGGAACGATACGAACAAGAAGCAAAATTCCGCAACCAATGCACACCGGAAGAGCGCCTTGGTTGGGTCTAGTACTGAAAAAGAAAAGGATGTGACGTCACACACCGCCATTGAGTACATCGAGCTCTAGAGATCTACACTTGTTGTTTCATTAGCCATACCATCCTAGGAATGTAGGCTCAAACAAGAACAAAAGTGCAGCAACATAACAGCTATAATTCTAGCTTTCTTTTCATCTAGGCCTAGGTCTAGTCTAGGTCGTAATTTTGTGTGAAAGTGAATGTATTAAATAGTAAAGTAAGCATGTGCCTGTAGTAGATGGTATCAGTAGATTTCTCTATCATCAGCCACATTCCACAAATCCACACCTCGATACTATCTAATCAGAGAACGTTTGAAGTTGATCTAGACACATTCAGCACTTAGGCGGGTGATTTTTTTGCTCGTCAAGGGAAAGGGAAATGTCATCGGCAAACAAAGTGCATTGACCACAATCTGGAGATACATCTCAGGAATAATTAGCACCCAAAAACAAAGAAGAAGAAAAAAGCGGGTCCCTTGCCTTCATCGTAATTCGCTATTCTGGCTATTACTATTACTAATTACAGTCATTGCCACAGCTACAACAGCTTCGACATCTATTTTGGGCTAAATCTTAACTTCTCCCCCCGCACGTTTTATTGGATTGCTTTCATAATAAAACCATCAAAATGACGACACAAGAGAGGGAAGATCACAGATACTTTGGCAAATCCTCATATCGACACCCACCGTATAAGGTTCCTATCGGCAGCAAAAAGGTCACGACAGTAAGTTCTTTAGTAGATCTAGACTCGCATATTATCTCATCAAAAGCAAAAATCCTGGACCGTTGCAGACAACAGCTAGAGTGGGGTATCGCATAGCGGCCAGGGAGCCGTGAACGGCCGGTTCGAACTTTGTAGCACGTTTTCTTACCGTT
>JAUELK010061739.1:0-12830 GCA_031471215.1 Gastropteron pacificum | reverse complement strand
CCCCCCCCCCCCCCCCCCCCCCCCCCCCCCCCCCCCCCCCCCCCCCCCCCCCCCCCCCCCCCCCCCCCCCCAGCGCTATATATATAAATGTTATCTATTATTATTGACACAAACTCCACTTTCAATTGAAGCCAACAGAGTCACCACAGACTTGCAAGATAGTTGTATGTATTACGCAGATTTTGTTTTCTCCCTAGATTGTGTCGGTCAGTCTGGGGTGTTTTTTAGTTCTTGTTTAGTTTTAACACCCCTTGCGACACTTTTTAAATCATAAAAGAGGTGGGACCTGTGTTTTAATATCCATCTCTGATACAACAGGGGTGGACAAAAACCCCTATTGGGATTCGAACCCAGGTCGCCCACTTAGAAACCGAACTCGTTAACCCAACAACATGTTAACCAATCGGCCATTGCGGGGCTCATGTGGTTGTGAGATGATGTCTTGTCAAAGTTAACATAAATTGTGGAAAGCTGGATTATACTTCTTAGCTACAATGCAGCCAAACTGTCATCATTTTAGTTTCGTATCTCTTAAAATACATTGACACCATAACCATAATGCCTTGGCATTGTTATACCTGTGTATGTGAGAATACAGACTTTGCTTTTCAAACTTGTTTACATCCCTGGTGTCCCTAGACAGGAAGTTACAGTAGATAGATAATATGCTGTGACGTGTTAGGGCTTACTGTGGAGTGAGAAAAAGTATTACATAAATCAGCTTTTTTTTTTCATAGACAAAAAGATTTCATCTGGCCTGCTCACAGATGTCCGAACCATTAAAGCTCCACTCTGCTTCATCATGTCAGCCTGACCTACCATCATCAGTGACAATAGATTTAATCGGTTTCTGCATCTGCTAATCAACAGTTTTTATCTTCCATTGTCTTCATTCATTAATTTCAAACCAAATAACTCAAAGCTTGCTACCTGCAATCCAACACCTGTCACAATATATTACAAAAGACAGTTATTTTTTTTCCCTTTCTTTTTGGTACCACTTTTTCAGTGTGAAACTTCTTCTTCTTCTAGTCCAGCTGCCCTCAAGCTTTTACCCACATGCAACAGATCAGCGTCCATCAGCCACTATTGTCCCACTAACATGACGTAACATATAATCAACAATCTGCATACAGCTGTGGCCCACAAGTAGACACCTTCGTCTCAGCCCCCCCCCCCCTCCTCAGTGTTGACAGATCTATAAATCAATGGCTGAACTACTGCCCCAAGCATCAAACCGATACACAACACATAAGGTATTGGATTTGTCAAAACTGTGAAGCCAACAGATATCAAACGAATCAATGTTGTAAAGAAAATACGGACCTGAAAATCCCCACCAACATCTAAGGGATGTGGCTTTACTCTTTTCTTTACCCAATAAGTACATTTGTATTGGATTTGACAAAACATTAAGGCCCAACCACACACACTGATGTGCAGATTTGTCAAACAAATCAAAGTTGTATTCTTTACTGAGGTACATTATACTTGAACATCAAGAAGAGACTTTCAACAGGCCTGTTTTGGTGTAACTATACAACCCACTTAGTACATGTATTGGATTTGACAAAACTTTGAGGCACACTCACACATACTAATGCCCAGATGTTGTATTATACTGAGCTAAATTATACTTGAACATCAAGAAGAGACTTTCAACAGGCCTGTTTTGGTGCAACTATACAACCCACTTAGTATTTGGATTTGACAAAACTTTGAGGCACACTGACACACACTAATACTATAACCCGTAGGACAATAGAAATGCTGAGCTGGGTGTACTACGCACTAGCCTTCCCCACTATGAACCCCTCATAGGTTGATACTACTGGTAATCAATAAAGAATGTCGTGGACCTGAAACCAACCCACAATAAAACTGAGCCAGATGTTAGGACAGTTAGGAGAGAGGTCTCTGTACAATATTGATGTTTGATATAGAATACAATATTGATGTTTGATAAAGAATACAATATTGATTCGATTACATATATACATTATATGTGTGTGTGTGTGTGTGCCTCACAGTTGTGTCACAGCCTATGACTGATGGCAAACCAAATCCATCTCAGAATGCCCCCCAGAGGGATTCAAACCCAGGTCGCCCGCTTGGAGACCAAATATGTTAACTCTGTAAACCGTTTGGCCACCACAAGGCCTGACTGAATGAACTCAAGCAGTAAAAAGCTTAGAATGTACAGCACATGGTGTCATATAGATTAAATAAAAACGTTATTCATGTGACTTAGGATTGTTGGATGGTCATGTCTTTGGCTGAATGCCAGGTATCTCCATAGCTTATTGAGTGAACTTGGGAGCTCAGTTTGCTAACACTGGCTTATCAGACTCAAGAAATAAAAAGCTAGAAAACGAATTCGATGTCACATAGATAAAAACAAAGAAGCTTTTGTAGTGTGACCTAATCAGGTTGCATTGATAGGAACGATGTCTCCGGCTGTGTAGCACATATTATCAGTTTGTTTTTGTTTTGTTTTAGTTTTACACAACTAGCAACACTTGTTAGATCATATACGAGGTGGGACCTATGTTTTAACGTCAGTCTCCAATAGGACGGGGGTGGGCAGCCATGAAAACCGCCCAGAGGGATTCGATCCTGGGACGCCCGCTTGGTGACCAAACTTGTTAACCCAACATGTAAACCATTGGGCCACCAAACCACCCTACTGGTTGTTGGACAAAGGACGGAGTTAGCTGTGAGCTTAGTTGGGCAAACAGTGGCTGTTTACATTCAATACAAACAAAAAGCTAAAAATGCACCTGATGTCATAAAAATGAAACAAAAGAGTTCATTACTACAGCTTTAGAGCTTCGCCTTCACTGTTGAAACTTAACTATTGAAAAGAACAGGTATTTGTGAACCTAGTTAGGTTGACAGTGGATAACGGAACTCAATAAGCTGATTGACATTAAAAGGTCAGAATGTACCTGATGTCATACAAAGAAAACAAAGAGCGGGTCGCACGGTGGCTGAATGGTTAACACCTTGGGTTAACGAGTTTGGTCTCCAAGCGAATGACACGGGTTCAAATGCTGATGAGGTCATTCAGAACATGCGTCGCATGGGCAGTTTTTATAGCTGACTACCCCCGTCCTATCGGATACGGACGATACAATGTAAGTCCCACCTCTTCTATGATTGAATTGTGTCACTAGGGGTGTATAACTCAAATAAATAATAATAACAGTGACTCAGCGCACTCATTAAGTAAAAAGCTAATTAGACTGTACCTGCAGTCGTATATACATACAACAAAAAGAGTTCACTATTGTAACTTTACCAATGAAAATTGGTTGAAAAGAAACAGGTCTTTGTGAACTTGGTTGGATTTTGTTTTTTCACCACATCCTTTGTAAACTTTGTTATTTATATTATACTTCTCCAGATTGCCATCATGGTCTTGGAAGGATAATAAAACAATCAACTTTTGTATACTGTATACAGTTTGTTTGTTTTTTAATCCCCTCTTCTCAGGGGAAATAGTTTCTAGTTTCTGGTGTAAACTGGTGGGGTTGGGCCAAACTGTGGTCCTTAAGAGTGAGTCGGATGTCATACAAATTAAACAAAGAAGTCATTATTGTAGCTTAACCATGTTTCATTTAAAGGGAAAATGTGTTATGGCTATAAGCCAGGTATTTTCTTTGTTTGTTGGACAAACACCTACAGGGTTAACCCAGATGTGTGTGTGTGTGTGTCTATTATATGTGTAGTGGTCTGGGAAAAGGGTGTACTTGGAGGAAAATTGACTTTTTCAGTTAATTATTGTTTTTGAAACTTCATGATAAGCTTTTAAAAATTGCCTCTTAAAGTTGTTTTTAATTGATTCTTAACGATGCCAACCAATGGAAACCTGTTACTACTTTTGCTTATATCTCGTAACTGCTTGGACCTCCAAGTAGGCGGTTTGGCCTGACCAGTACACATATCTTTTGATGCACAAAAAGTGGGATAACACCTTGAGCTCATTTAGTAAAGACGAACTGAGGCAAAATGAATGAATATAGAAAAATAAAAATGTGTGATAAAAAAAGACAGAAAATAAAGATAAATAGAAATGCAGTGAATAAATAAATAGAACATGACTAAACAAATTTAAAGAGATTTATTTTAATTCTTTAAAAATTAAAAAAGAAATTGAGTATGTGGATTGTGGATGTATCTGATAGATTCCTTACCGAATAAATAAATAAATGAATAAATTATAAAAACAATAATTTAATAACAGAAACCATTCACTGTGATTCAACTTCAACGAATCTTATTATAGATAAATAATACAAGACTCTGAGCCAAGTTATATCTCACAAACTCGCATTGAGCTTGCTGCAGGGAGAGAAAATGCGCTTTAGAAATCAGCTACTATTATTAACGTTTGCGGGAGACTGGTGTAAACATGTGGGAAGTATGCGGATGTATGGAATTGATTGTGTATATAGATTTATCAGTCCCTACTGTGCTATGACGACAGTGTATTGATTCAAGGTCTGCACACACCCATCTCTCCTTTGTCAAGACTATAATATAAGCCTATTGCTTTTACTTGACCGATTTTCAACAGACAGTGACGAACACGATTGTGTGTATTCTCTTTTTTGTCATATGTTGAATAACAACCATCTTCTCTTTGATTCACAATCTGTACACACCCATCACTCTTTTATCAAGAATATAAGCCTATTGCTTCTACTTGACCGATTTTCAATGGTAAAAAAACATGAAAACAGACAGTGATGAACACGATTGTGTGTATTCTCTTTTTTATCATATCATATATTGAATAACAACCATCTTCTCTTTGATTCACGAACTGTGTACACACCCATCTCTCTTTTGTCAAGTTGACCGCTTTTCAATGGTACAACGCTATAAAAATAGATGCCACATAGTCACTCACTCCAAACACAACATAGCTCACCCGTAATATGTAAATTGGTAAATATAAACGTACAATAAACTTACGTCAAGTACATGTAAATGACATTTTCATATTTTCAGTAACTTAATAGATGATGGCACAAAAGATCACTTATATCTTTCTGTATTACATTTGATTAGAGAATCACCCTGTTCGATCTCGTAGATCTCTTAATTTGTCATTCCATTGGATGTAAGTTGTCATTAGCTGTAATGATAGATCAAAGTTGCCACAGTTTGGAAAGAAACGGCAAAGCAGGCTTCTAGTATGACACGCAGCATGTGTGTACCAACTGTACAGGCCCAGAGAGGCATAAAGGCTTGAGATGGAGGCACCCACATCGGACTTTGAATAACCAAAGACACCCATATAGAGAGATGGACAGCCCACAATGAGAATTATATAATACGTATCTATAATGGGATCCCACATACAAAATTTAAAAAAGAACCAGCTGGTATGACTTCCATGAGTCTTCTTTGTGAAAATCCCTCTATGAGTTAATGAGAAAATGTGGACGACATAAGCAAAATTGTAAAAGGAAAACTAAAGAAATAAGTAAATAAGTTTTAACATAAAACAGCCAGTGATGTCATACAAATCCCATCTTGAGTGACAAACAAATAACAAAAAAAAAAAAAAAGAAGAAGAAAAAACGTATACGGATGGTTGTACGACGAACACGAACAATGGCACCACATGACAGTGAGTGAGTGAGTGAGTGAGTAAACCCATGAGTAGATATGCACAGACACAACAAACATGCACATACACAGGGATACAAAAGTACAATACTTTGGTCATCTAACAAAGTGTCATACCTGCAGTTTATGCTGTGAAGCGCTTTGAGCTTCTGTAGTAAAAAGCGCTATCTATATAAATCGGCTATAATTATTACTATTATCATTTTGGGAATATTTGAATTTTATTTATTTCACACTGATCAGCTTGATGACATCTCTAGTCACTGAAAGCAAAATGTATCCATTCAACTTGAGTCAAGGAAGTGCTATGATCCAAACTGCATAGATACCAACAGACCTCAGAGCAAAAACTTTGCGCAAACTTCAAACCTCTTTCATATGTGTGCCTGTCATTTGACTTTCTGGGTTTTCATTTATTTCGGAAACTTTAGGTAGGACCTGCTCTTTAAGCCATTTTTTGCAGATTTCAATATGCCTCTATTGGTTATATTCAATGAATTGTTTAATGTGTCAACCTGGATGAACAGTGAACTGAGAGAAAAACGATTTTGACAGGCCATATTCGGGAAATTTCAAAGTGCGCCAATCACACACTTCTTCCATGCAGTCACACACGTATGAAAGGCGGCACGTTGGGTTGACATGTTTAGTCTCAAAGTGGGCGACCCGTGTTCGAATCCCAATGAGGGTATTCTGAACATGGGTCGCATGGGCAGTTTTCATGTCTGCTCACCCTGGTCCTTAAAAAAGTATGTCCCACATCTTCTATCATGATCTATAAAGTGCTGCTAAGGGTGTAAAATATTAACTACAACAAGAAACAACAGATAAGACACTCTGCAAGATGGCCGACAAACAGTGTGAAAACATGACAAGATGCGGTTAGTAGGGTGTGTGAGCAGGCAAAAGGTGTGGGGAATTTCAGAAAGGGCTGGAAGGGCGGGGCTGGTTGGAAGGATGATGGAGAAGGGAGGAGAGAAAAGTTAGATAAGATGAGATACCCTCGGCTCTGTGTGGCTCTGAAGTTTTGGACTCTGTCAAACACAAAGACAAAGAATGTGTACACTAGTTCATGTGTTGGGGTGATGGAAATAAAGCGCTTCATTCAGAGCAATTTGGATAGGCACTGTATTAACTTTATCAAATGAGATATAGAAGCCAAGCCCATTGAACCAATTTTCAATTGTCGACAACAAAACAAACAAGCTACATGATACACTACTTGGTGTGTGCTTTTTTTAAAAAAAGGCATTAACTCTCATCTCAATATTTTAGGAAGCCAGAAAGTGACTACACAATTGAGACTGTTCGATAGATGACAACTACAACGCTACCACTACTAAGCACTTGATGATTATATTAGTATTCCATGTATACAATCACACAGTAGTGGCTGTAAAGCACTTTGAGCTTGCTGTAGAGTGGGGAAAAGCACTGTACAATCATATCCATTATTAGTATGCATGACAACTTGTGTGAGATATGGATATGACATATGTGTGACTGGTCAATGAATTCATCATGGATGGTAACAGATGGCCAAAGCCGACTCAAAACACTTACAGTAACACAAATACTATATATAATGCATGCTAACACAAACAAGTCTAGACACAACTGATTTGCATGAAAACTGCATTGAATTTGAATCAACTTAATGTAATGATGAGGCTTGTGGTTAAAAATGTCTGTGAATTTATGAATCATTACAAATGTCATATTGAGCTTTAAAAAAAAAAAGAATAAAATTTGAGCATGAGCTGCCTACAGATGTCCTGTGCTGTCGTCCCAATTCTGAGACAATCATTACCATCATCACAATCGCCAATCCTTGTAAAGAGTAAAATGAATGTAATAGTAAGCATTAAACAGTTTAAACAATCCTTGTTGTTGATAATAAAATTATAGTCAATGTTAGAAGTGGTAGCGGAAGTGATCGGCGTAGCTGAAGTTGTTATTGTAGCAGGAAGTAAGTCATTGTGAAACCATTAGTTTAGTAAGAGCAGTGTGTGTGTGCTTGCCTGCATGATTTAGTAATGGTTTTAGTACTAGAGGCAAAAGGACCAGAAGTCTAGCAACAGTGGCACAGCATATGAGGAGGGAGGTGGGGTGATTGTTTCGATGATCCTGAGAGCCATGCTGGCGGGAGACTTGTCTCTCGGTAGAGCCACCCTATAAGTAGAGACCAAACTAATAACACTCAATGGTCATCCAGATTGGAGGTTTGAGTATGGCTAACAACTCCACATAGAAGGATATAGAGGAATCGTGCGAAAGGCCACTTCCAGCAGTGGAGGAAAACAACTTAAGCAAAGGCACAAACAACTAATAACTCCATTCTGTAACAAATGTTGAGTTACAACAGAGACCGACAGAAGAGCTGCTGCGTTGTGGCCCCATGTTCCACAAGGAATCGGGAGACAGAAGTCAATATAGGTGTAATGTTTGGTTGTTGTTATTTGTTGTTTGTTCTTTTAAGTTAAAAAGGTCAGTACTAATATGTAATGGATTATTGATAAGCAAAAAAAAAAAGAATTCAGTTCTGTGATGTAAATGTGACTCACCCTTCCACTGGCTCTGACATAGCCTCCACTTCCACCACTGACATAAAGCCAAACCGAGTCTGTGGAGTGGAACATAAGACAAGATAATAATAATCATAATAGGGGCTGAGTTAGCACAGTAGGTAGAGCGTTCAACCAACACCAAGTTGTCGACCATGGGGTCGCAGGTTCGAGCTACTCCTGTGCCAGCTCAAAGTTGGTGTTCACTTTGAGTGTTTTTTCACCCCCTGGTCTCCTTGATAGGTGGAACCGAGCACCTAGTCTTCTCGGATAAGGACGATAAACTTGGAGGTCCTGTGTGCATGTTGCGCACATTAAAGATCCCCTGGCAGTTTGAAATCGATGAAGAGTAGGCCAGCTGTGGTCGCTGTCCGGGCAAAGTTCAAAATTAAACCCCTCGTCCCCCAAAAAATATAATGGTCAATGGGCGCTGCTCTGTGGTAAAAAACAAGCACTATATCCATCCCTATACACACATATTTACGTACTAGTGAACCCTCGTTTTCTACATTTTGCAGGGGAGCAGTGTAACTTGTTATCTTTCTTCAATCATGTAGCTTACATGCAATAAATAAAAATCGTCCATATTTCAACAGTTTGTGGCTCGATGCCGTAGATTTTGACAGAGGAAAAGAAGCACAGGTCCTGAGTAGCCAGGTGCTGTGGCGAATCTGGGTCAGATGTACAAATGATACATTTAGAGGGACACATCATGTGCAAACATGCAAACAAACCTTGAGAAGCAGGTGGGTGGCCGAGTTCAGGGAACATTTTTTCATGGCCAGATAGCACAGCAGCTGAGGTTTCCAGTGGACTATGAGGAAGGCACTGCCCAATGTGAGCAGTCCCAGAGCCCAGTAGGCCACCCTCCTCCAACCACTGGTCCTGTAACCCCAACATTCCTGGAACCACAAAGCACATTAGATAACTAAATGGCATCTATATAGCCATGCATTAATATTAATATAACTGAGAGAGCTATGTTACAGCTCTTTTTTTTAGTATCTTATTGGGGGTGATGACGAGATTATATATAACCCACTTCGTCTCAAGTAAATGTTGTCTACCAATTGAGCGTTTCTAAAAGCACTTGTCTAGTACCCCCAACATTCTCCTGAAACCAAAAGGTGTACATACTTGTTAGATTTATAATGATAGGATAGGAGTAAAGACCATAAAACACAATCATGTGCTTGCAACTATGATGGGCCATGGAAAGAGACAAATAAGAAGGCACTACCCAACGTGAGCAGTTTCAAGGCCCCATCACATTATCATCTTTTACGGAGAGCCTTGAACAGGGTCCCCACCAAATCCCTGAATTTCTTTTCAAGACCCCAATTTGCAGCGAAAATAATGCCACCTAGCGTCAAAAATGATCCCCAAAAGTCTGTTATCAATGACAAAATGCCATGCTAAAATTTGCATGCATGCACATTTTGAAGTGTGGTCTTCAAACAATAGATTACAACTATTGCTAATATCACTTAATGGCATCTTTCCTCTGAACTAATCATCAATGTCACTCATTGAACAGTGTAGACCTAGTAGTATGGCTATTTTTTTCCCAACACAACATGAACATTTGGTAATTTCGTTTTTTCCAGAATTTTTCCCCGGCTTCCCGACCCATCGCAAAATTCCCGTCTTGTTCCTGTTTTCCCGACCTGGTGAAGGACCCTACTGCAACTATCCAAACAATACACACTAGATCAGTTATAGTATGCTATTATATTTGTTCTAAGTGTGTGGACTTCTCTCTCCACTCATTTCTCGTGGGGTGGGGTGGGGGGGGGGGGTCTTTACATTTTTTTTTTATAATTCAAAACTACACATACTCACTAAAGTACAACAAAACAGTAATGTACATACATGACATTACAAATTATTTAAAAAATTGTTAACTATTTAACCAGAAAAAGGTTGTGTACATGTGATTGTGTGTGTGGGGGGGCACAAACAACTAAGCATGTTTTCTTTCTATCTTGAAAAGTATACACACAAAAACATGACACTTATATTATATACTCATTAATGTACAAACTATCTTTAACTTTTAGTTGAGAGATAAAGAGACAGAGAGAGAGAAGTGGGGGGGGAGGGGGATAATTTACACCACACCAAAATTTGTTGTTTAAGTCTTGGAGAATCTTTCACTTCATTTCCAACCTAGCTTCATTCAAAGTTCAAAGACAAACAAATATCGTCAAACTGTGGACTCTGGGCTATTATATTTATCAATCACTCATGACAGCGATACATTGGATCTTTATCAGATGCTGAGTCATGCGTTATCTTCAATGAGCCTGAAACAATGTCTTGACCCAGATTACAAGTCAGTATGACACACAACACTATAAATAAGAGTACCTTTAGTACTACTACTCTACTTATATATATATAGTATTATTAGACTAATCTGAAGAAAATCAAGGTCAGAAGATGACTCAGTATAACAGAATGTTTTATCAATCACAATGATCCCTTGTGACTACTCACACAGCCATTATTATATATCATTAGCATATTATCAGGAGGTGAAGTGTTTGTTAAAAAATGTCATACTACCAAGCTCAAAGCGGTTTACAGCCACTATTACCCCGACAGACCTGATGCATTCCGGAGCCTTCTCAACCTCCTGGGAGGCATACTGGTAGTGCTGCCTTTAACTGGTAGCAACAATTAGATCAAATATAAGGGGTGGGACCAATGCTAACATTCTTCCCCGATAGGGTGGGGTGGACAACCATAGAAACTGACGTCTCCAGAATGTCTCCTAGAGGATTTCTAACCCGGCCTGACCGCTTTTAGACAAAACATGGTTTTAATGTTTACATTTTTGTTCAGCCAGCACCCACCACACTTTGCAAAATATAGAAGTGAAAAGAAAGAACACCCTGCTCAATAATGTTAATAAAGTGTTAGAACAGGTAACAGTTTGCCCAATCTTTACCAATTCGTCGTCTGTGCCTTTGTTGATGACCCTGAAGGTCTGTAGTAGAGAGAGCTGAGGCTCTACTCCGGACAGGGAGGTGCTATCTATGGATGAGAAAATAGAATGGATAGATTATTATTTAAATATTATAAACCATTGGGTTAGCTATTGCACAAATTGGAAAATACACACAAAAAACACACACTAAACTGTTCACTTTGAGACTCTTGATCAATGGGTTGATGATAATTATTTTAGAAAACATTTTATCACTCTCAATTATTCAAGTATGTTTGATCTATCCATCCATTAAATAAAACTAGATTCCAAACTTTCCTAATTTAATAACGTATTCTTATACTTCTTGTTCCTCCTAATCCCTTCGTTCATTTATCATTTGGAGTACTCAGACTCATGTGCGTTGGAGTACTTCATGCGCGTTGGAGTACTACTCAAGTCTGAGTGATCCAACTTACTGGAAGAAGAAGAAGATAATTGTGATAGTAATAGATCTAGAAGTAAGGTCCAGAGTCTAGAAGATTATAGAGCCTCTACATCTCTTCTTACTGTAAAAACCACAGCTTCAAAAATGTTAAGATTAACATTATAAATGGTCTAAAGTTTAATAAATTTGGAATCAGTGTGGAAGCCGCATCTGATGGTGTGGCTTTATAATTTCCTCGTCGAGTCTATAAATATTATACTAGTTTCTTGGTAGGCTATTCCACAATCTAATTGTTGAGATGAAAAAGGAAATAATTTGCACAAGAGCTGAGGAGTGCTGTTTCTTGTGAATGTGAGGCTGTAACTGTATGTATCGCAAGCCCCAAGGCTCACTTCCAAGTTCATTCATCTGCGACGTCTCCTACACTACTATCTACTAGCGACAATCACCACTCCCCTGCCCGCCCATGTGCACAGCTTAGAGTCCGGCAAAAAAGTTGTGGCACCTTCGAGCTATCTAAATCTAACCTTTAAAATCTAACTGGCTTTTATTCAACCTAGATCTAGTGTCTAGAACTTTTCATTATGAGACATTATTTGATTATTCTTCAGTGTCCTTTTTGTTTTCATCCATGTTTAGAGATTTAGAGCTCAGTCTTCAGTTTAGTCTCATATCATCATTAGCACCTGGTTCATTTTCCAAAAGAAGACAAAAATGGGTTCAAGCCTACTACAGAAGAGTAGGCCTAAGTCCTAAGTTTTTAACACGTTCCCTACCCCGTCCTACCATGAGTCGAGTGAAAACGCACTGTGCTGCTTACTGGAAATGCCATCGACTTCTAGAGTTGAGCCGCAATTTGGGGACTGGTTACCGAAAGCAGTCCCTGGTGGTGTGTCATTTTTTTGACCTAGATCCCTAACCCTAACCCCTAGTCCTAGATCTAGCTAAATTTGTTGTTGATTTTCATTTCAAAAACAGAAATTAGGGGGGCCCCTAAGACCCCCACCCCCTAGAAAACAGAAGTTAGGGGGGACAGCCCCACTAAAACCCCCAGCTTCCCCACCCCAGGGAAAAATGACACACCACCAACACACCACCAGGGACCGCTTTCGGTAACCAGTCCCGCAATTTGCGCCAAATATCCCTGTATCTGTAAGTTAAGTTACTGATAATGATCATGATGAGTATCATGCAAAATAATAATAAATAATAACAATATATATGGACGCACAAAACAAAAACGGCT
>JAUELK010061407.1:0-12835 GCA_031471215.1 Gastropteron pacificum | reverse complement strand
GGGTGTGGGCATGTCTGTCCATCTCTCTTTCTCTCAATCCCCCCCCCCCCCCCCCCAAGTGTGTATGTACCACTAAGGATGTGAAACCAAAAGCTGACCTGTATTGTATTCTCTGTCCCCAGTGGAGGCAGCGTTGACGCGGTCCGCCCAGTTGTTAGAGAGGGTCACCCAGGAGCCTCCAGCCTCCAGCTCTGACAACTCCCCACCCTCCCTCACAGCCTCCTCTCTCGCCCCCTCCTCTCTCACAGCCTCTCTGACCAGCTCAGTGGACAGCTTGTACCCCCACCGCCGCCCCCGCCCTTCCCCACCCCTCCCGTGTGCCCCTGTGTCCTACCGGCCACCCAGACACTCTCGAGATCGGGGCCGCCGTAGGTCATCCATCGACCAACCTTTCACCTCTGGACTCCAGCGGTCGTCTAGCTCCACCAGCTTATCCAACCAATCTGACCCCACGGATATTCTTGTCCGGGTGCGCAGTCGTTCCATGTCCCCCGCACCTTCTGCGCCAAGTTGGGTTGACCAGCTTGATCATTCTGTCGGCCAGTCAGTGCCTCAGTGGGTGGGTGAGCTGGCTAGGTCAGATGTCTCAGACAATTTGGTGTCCGGCACCCACAAAGTGCCAAGCTGGGTTGGTCAAGTGGAGGCTGGATCGATGGCCTCGTCTCTCCTCGGAGGTCTCGGGACCTCGGAGACAAATGGAGACTCTTCTCTTTGCCTGGACCATTCGGACTTATACTTCAAGAAATTGACCGGGCTGGACACTTCGGATTTATCCTCCCCTCCTCTCAGAGCAGGACTCAACAACTCTGATCTGGCACACACTCCGAAACAAGTGACATTCTCAAAACACAGCGGAAAGCAGCGTCAACCCAAACACTCCACACCTCTACGTAATGGCCTCTCCCCTCACTCACTACCCAAACCTAGCAAAGTCTTGGACAGCGAGTTCAACGGGGAAGCATTTTTACGCAACAACATTCTCCCGCAAAAGGCCAAACTCAAGAAATCCATAGACAATTTCATCTCGTCTTCCGAGAACATGGGACGTACGTCTATGACGTCATCAAATTCTTCTGACGGTGGCAGTGACACCAAGTGTTCTAGTTTGGACACGCAAGCCTTGCTGGCAGGACACGCTCTGACCAGGGTGGACGTCTCGGGACCCAGCACCATACCCAAGGACAGCCTGCTAGGTAGGTGGCTTGGGCTGATAATAGTACATGTTCATGTATTGATACAATTAATATCTATTCGAGTGATAAGAATTCATTTGTATGGCACATTCCCAGGCCCATTGCATTTTACAATTAGTTGTACTCCTAGTTGTTTTTTTCATCATCATCATCATCATCATCATCATCATCATCGTTGTCGTCGTCGTCCATTGACTACACCCTGTGCATGGTGTCTAGAGCAGCAACAAAGTCTCTCTACCTTTGCCAACCTGGGCCCCAAGAGTACTCCATAGCTTTCATTGCATTCTTTACAGTATGTGTCTATTGAAATGCTTTTTTATTACTCTTTTATCACTGCAGTTTACAAAATTGTCTTCTTTGGCTTGTGATTCGGTCAAATCTTTGTCTCAGATTGAAATCCTGATCTGGATGTTTATACTCAATTTGGAATTCAGAGAATTTTCTCATCAGTGCACCAGATGTAAATTCTAGAAAAATAATGTACCCAATATTTCTCACCGTTCATTGAAAAAATATGCTGAAAAGCCCATATTGTTATCCACTTGGCCACGGAATGCACTTTACAAGGGACAACTTTTTTTCACTCGTGAATAATTTGTTATGTATTCATATATCCCTTACGTTGATATATTGAACATTGTATTGTTTATATATATTTTATTGTTGTTGTAAAACACATTGAGCTTGTTTTGGATAGGTGCTGTCTGAAGATTCCTTTTAGAAATTAAAAGTTTTATGGCAAAAGGTCTTTCCACTATATTGGCTCTTCTAGCTGGGATGATCTGCCAAAGACTTGAAGAGATTCTGCTTCTTTCTCATTAAAAAAACCCCACCTGAAAACTCATCTTTTTAAGAAAGCTTTTCAGTGATGTTATCAGTCATATACTATCATGGAACTTTACCTTGTACTTGTATAACTTTATGTCATGATCAGTTGTGATTCTCATTATATATGATGTATATTTCACATATACTTATACTATGTGCGTTTGTGTGTTTGCATGTGTGTGTGTGTGTGTATTTTATTGGCTGTATCTTATCTTTCACATATCCCTGTGATTTTTATTGTCTTATTATGTAATGCGTATTGAGAATATGTTTTACATTTTGAAATGCGCACAAGAAATATAATACATTATGATGATTATTATTATTTGATTATCTTCGATATGACTATGACTAGTGTGATGACTTTGTGGTAAGGCTAAATTGATATGTCTACTTAAACATAGCACATGGACAGGGACAGATAATATATGAATATGACAAATGACAACCAACTTTATTGGTTTGTGTTCCGACTGGTCACTGAGACTCGACTGTTGAGTAGGAGTCAACCTGCATCTTTTATTGATTACTCATATTCAGTAATGACATCGAACTCCAATACCATAGAACACAGTTTACATCGTTATTAGTATTAGGAGTATATCTATAGTTTACATTGGTGTTGAATACACCACAACTATCATGTATCTTTGTTTTTCACCATAATAATTTCTGTCCCCAGCCAGCCATAGTTTGTCCGCGTGGTCTCCCCCCATCTCCCCTCTAGTGCCAGCCACTAACGGCACAGACAGCTCGGATGGATTGGAGGGTGACAGGCCTTGGGAGAAACTGGCGCACACATTGTGAGTTACTTTGTTGTATCTTCTTTTTCTTCTTGTCGTTCGCTACAGTGTTGTATTATGTACTCACTCTCAGCTCTTGACTCCTTGTATATGATATGAAATCATTTCCGGGTGCCGTTAGACCTCTTGATCTTTTCTATTTCCTCCCTGGGCTTAGAATCTAGTTCCCTTTTTTAAACATATGTCCCCTCCACAAGGTCTAATCTATTATTGAAGTTATTAATTGATGGGGCATTCGCTGCATCATCTGTTAGTCTGCTCCATGTGTTTGTCACCATATATGTATCTGGGTAGGCTTTATTAGACTACAGCAATACGTGTACATATATTTTCAGGTTTCTTGCAAAGTAGAGGTTGAATGGGTAATTGAATTTTTCCCCCATATTTTTGCTTTCAATCCAGTAACCTTTCATGTTCTTGCTCAATCGGGTGTGTTTGAATTCACAATTTTTGGGTAGCAAATTTGTTAGTGATATAAAAATGAAAGTTAGAATTGATAATGGATGCTACAGGTATGTAACAAATTAATAAAATCACCAACGTGTACCAGGTAATTCCCATCATAAATAATCTCCTCCTCCTCTTCTTCTTCTTCTTCTTCTTCTTCTTCTTCTTCTTCTTCTTCTTCTTCTCTTCTTTCTTCTTCTTCTTCTACTACTTTCACTGTTTATAATGCCAGTCCTCTTTATTATTATTATTATTATTATTATATTTGTTGTACCATCTCATATGACATGTATATTTGTTCTCGTTTTAAGCTGATATGTATTGGTATCAAACCTATTAAGAGAATCATCAGCCTGTAGCCCATACCATAAACCATCTTAAACATCTCGTTGTAACCATATCCCTGTCATGTCTCACACAGCAAAGCCCCTGTCCCTGTAGACACTTTGAGAGACTCACAGATGGTCAATGGAGAGAATCAATCAGAGGTTAGTCTACACACTGCAAGTAAAAGATAAAAGATAGCATTTATATAACGTGTTAGCAAGCTAAAAGCACTTTACATATGGCAACAAGATGATGTTCACACAGACAAAATGAAAGAGTCATCCTTTCCCCGCCCCCTTCAATGAAGACCAAAGAAGAAAGATTCAAAGATTCAGAATCTTGATTTAGAGTGCACCAAATTTGTTTATCAATCAATGCAAAAGAGTTTAACACTTTCTTTTTCGGACTAATGTAAGAAAATATGTCTGAAGTGTAACAGTTTTCACTATTAATGCAAAAAAGGGGACATCATTTTCAGTTGGATTGTCTATTGTACAGCTTTAAATCAAGGAAACATTTAATACAAATACAAGACAGGTTTAGAATAAAAGAATACAGAATCAAAGGAATGCACTAAAATACAATACATGTATGTATAAATCATCGTTTAAAAAACAGAACATCCTAGTTCCACAAAGTTAGTTCTGGACTTAACCTTTTCTGGTTTTACGACAATATATTTTTAAAATTCTTGTACATGATGTTTATCGTTTTGAATTTTACAATTTTTCCCAGGGCCTGTCTGGAGGCAAACAGCCTGGCAGTATGGAGGCGTTGAAGAACATGTTATTTAAACTGCAGGCTGAGGAGCAAACTGTCCCTGTAAGCCTTCACATATAATGTATTACTCTCCTTCTTCTTCCTCTTCTTCTTTTTCTCCTCCTCCTCCTTCTTATTTTTCTTCTTCTTCCTCTTCTTCTTTCACTGTTTATAATGCCAGTCCTCTTTTTTTATTTTGAAGGACATTGTTTTCATCAAGTCCTCTCTGTGGCCGTGAAATTTCCTTATGATGTCAGTTCGTATAATAGGCCATGTCTCGAGTCTAATTTTGTTGTATTTTGGGCATGTCTGGAGGATATGTGTTGTTTTTGTTTCTTCCATGTATTACTCTAGGAATACATTTTGGGGGGAAATAAAGTTCCCATAGGTCTAAAATATAATATGATTCTTTTTTAGTATCACGTTCATATTCATTATTGTTATCACTATCAGCATCAGCATAATTATCACATGGGATTTAATTATATAATTCTTATAATTTTGGGCAATTCATGTTGCGTCTATATTAGACTACCAGATAAAATAATCAATATAATCTCTTTGCAAAAAAACAAAATGAGGGTTATGCTAGAACGTGTTTAGAAGGACGATATTAGATATAGATCACCAGATACAATAATCTTATTTCTCTGTGTTGTAAGATAAGATGAAATGAGATGAACTTTATTAAACCATGAACATGGCAACTTTATTGATCTATTGACATTGAAATTTGCTTGGGATGTATTGTAGATAAGATGAAATGAGATGAACTTTATCAAACCATGAGCATGGAAACTTTAGTGATATATACATTATTGACATTGCAATGTGCTTGGTATGTGTTGTAGCTGTCCAATGGGTGTGGGGGTTCCCCAGCCACCGGCATGGCCACTCTGCCCGCCCTGGAAGGTTACGACTTCCATGCACAACCTGGAGGACATTCCTTAGAGAAGTGAGTACTCTGGCTTAGACTTTATACACACCTGGTTACTCTGGCTTAGAAACACCTGCTTGCTCTTGTAGGGAACAGAGGAACAAGACCAAAGTACATCACAATGTAAAGTTTCTGCCAAAAAATAAAAATCATCTAGATTTGCTATCCAAGAAAAATTCCCCACAAGGATGAATAAAGTATATATTATCTTATCTTACTACTTCCTTCATCCCCTGACCTAAGCACAACTACAGACCAGACGAGGAATATTTAACAATTATAATAACAGAGAAACAATATAATGTTCTTTATAAAGTAGCGTACAGGTATCATTAGGTATTGATGCATGTTATTAATGAAACAATATTCACCTTGTGATGGTTCCTGTGATTGTCTACAGAGCCCTGGTTCACTTAAACCGTTTGAAGAAATTGGTGAAGACCACCACAAACCACTGTGAGGAAGGGACAAATGCTAACGGAGAGACCAGTCAAGCCTCGTGACCTAACTGCCCATACAAATTTTTCTCACTGTCATTCTCACACTATCTTTACTTCAGCAGTTTATTGAACTTACCATTATTGAGAAATTCAAATTGACGTCTTAATTTTTTCTTCTTCATCTTTTTACAACTAAAAATATTTTCAAAAAATATTTCTTCTTTTCTCTTCTTCTGTTTCATAGATTTCTACAATTTCTCTAATAAAGAAATGGTTTTGCTGACTTTGTGAGAGCAATGAATGCTATGTGTTGCTAGTACTAAGCCATATAGTTGGAGGCCTACTGTAGGGAGGCTGTTGGCATAAGTAGAGTGAGAAATAAATGAGTACATCTTAACCAGCATTGGGCACATGTCTTGCCAAGCAAAGCACATATAACTTATGTCGTTTATTTAGTTTGTTTTTTTTACAGCACATTTAACACAAAAAAGTCATATTGATGCCAAGAGAGAATTCATGCTAAATTAAAGTCAAACTTACACATATTATGTTCTCAAATTCGGTTTTGCAAGATTTTTAAAAATGGTAACATTTTTAGTTAACAACACACATAAGATTCTGGTCTTTAAGAGTATAAGAGTAAATTGCAAAGTACTTTCAGCAGCATGGCATGTTATTCACTGACTACCAATAATACCAACATGACATGATTTTTAAAAATGACTTCAAAATATCCACGCGGACTTTCTACTGCCGTCCTTTTGACAAAACCAGAAGAAGGAATGATTACTTTCAATGAAAACATGGATTAAATGACAGTAAACATGTCCTGGACAGCTCTAGAGAATTGTATTGGTCCTTTATGCATGTATGGTGAAGACGAGATATCTCGTCCTTGGTCCCTAGTGATCAATCATCATTGACTAGACACAAAATATTTGTTTATCTTAACGGGTATATCTAATTATTTCATTTTTCATCTTAGTAGTAGAATTTACTCATCAAATAACTGAAATGATTTTTGTATAAAGTAGTATTTATTTGTTTGTTGTGTTTTACACTCCAGTAGATACAACCATCTAATTTATTCAACCTCACCTTGATTTTATTGTAATGTTCTAGAGAGCTTAATATACATAGAACATGTATTTTTATAACTTTAAGTAACTAGAATGCACTCATTAACAGTTATAAATTTTGTCAAATAAATAAGCATTGACCTTGCTGTAGAGTGAGATCTTAGCCTACGCTCTATGTTAAACATTACATGTATGTGTAGTTGTGTAATGTACTACTTTTATTTATCTGTATTATATTAGTTACAGTATACAGTACCAAGGGCATCGCCATCATACTGTTGGTCTCTCTGTGATATTTAAGTTTATCCACTAATGCCAAAATGGTGAAACAAAGTTATTATATTGACTGTTTTTTGTCCCATATATTGCATGCATTATGTTGTCTATTGTTTTATATAACTTGTTCAGGTTCAGTCACCTTGGTTTGAATCCTTTAGTGTCTGTATGGCTTTTCAACCCTGTCTTATTGGAGATTGAAGTTAAAACATAGGTCTGACCTCATACCCAATTGTGTTGGTTGATATTGATAGGGTGTAAAACCAAATGTAACTTGTTACGTATGTGTCTTATTGACGCTGGACTCGGAACATTGCATAAATCAGATAACTTAAGATATCCTACCCTCACCCAATACCCTACCTGGCTGACAGCACAATTTTATTTTGTTGTGTCGTGTTGTTGTTTAGTTTGGAATCATAGTATTTTACATCAGTCGAAAAGGTCTGTGATGTTAGATGTGAGGGGAGGAGCTATGGTATCTGTTCTTCTTCTTCAGTGATCCAGCGACATATGGACCTTCACTCTTCTGTCCAATGCCATGTAGTGGAATCTATCCATGCAAACCATACCTACACTCAAACAATGACTAGTCCCATCAGTAGAATGAGCCCATCTTATTTTTGAAGAGGATGACGGAGGAGATGTCTGTATGCATTGAAAAAACATCAAATTATTCTGTTCATGTCTTTTGTTTATTATGTGTTTTGTATGACATTGTTTCTTCGTTTTGTCTCCCAGTAAACTTTTTATTTTGTGCACCCTTGTACATGTATCATATCTTGTGAAGCTGACTCTAAGGACGTGTTTTATGCCTTACAACATGCCCCACTTATGATGAAGAACAAGTCCCTCCATATATGGTCACTTTTTAACAAATTGTGTCGTCATATCTGCATACATGTATGCTGAACTCATTCGAGTTTTGCCTATACCACTATACCATAATAACTAGTTGTGCAACAGCAAGGACCAGTCATTCTTGGTTAATATTTGATGTCCCCTGAGCATGTGCATGTACTATGTAAGTGATATTGCGCCAATAAAGATGTGTGAAGACAGTCATTGAAACTTGTCACTTGTTCATTACTTCTTCGGTAACATCCATGTCATTTGGAGGTACTTCCTTGTATCTTTCGGTTGCCCCGGTGACAGTTACTTGTACTTCAGACTGGACACTGCTCTCTTTCTCATTGTCCCATGACACACAACAGCATGAATACAGACCCTACTTTCCTATTGTCCCTTGTACAGCTATGTGGTGAGGTTAGCTACGCAAATATTATAGTCTGTACATAGAACTTGGGTCTGTGATGGTAATTGTATGAAACAAACTTTCACAAAAGAAGACAAGCAAAATGGAACAGTAGTGTGGAACATGTCACAATTTATTGAATCTAGCCTGATAATGAAAAGCGTAGTTAAAGATGTCCAAAGTTGAAAAAACAAGTAATTTGTTAAACATTTTTTAGTCATCGGTCAAGCAAATATTTCGCATTGAGAAACAAGTGGACAACAGTTGGCTTGCAAAGTTTTGGATAGGTGTAGTTTTCTTCTTTTCATTCACTCTTTGCACCATGAAAAATCTGATTTAAGTTTAAGACTAAATCTGAAACAATTACATTCCTGTTATATTTATAATTCAAAGGTCTCCCAAGGGATGTAAACTGAGATCATCATAAATCGTTGGTACATGGAGTTTCCTTGTATGGGTTAGTAATCGTATAAACATGTTAATTTGGGATATCTTACATGAAAGAATCATATTAGAAACATGTATTACAAAGTAATCCCTCAAGTGCAAACAAGAAGCTAAGATGGCTACACTGTACCAATTCCATGATAATACTATACAACTGAAGTAACAAGTGATTAGAAGTAAGGAATACAGGTGGTGGGTAACTCAAGGTAAATGGTCACTCTCTGATGCAACATTCTTGTAGTTACATTTTAAGAATCTAATGAAAGAAGTAGCAAAGATTTGAATGTGTCGTAAGCCTCGCCAGACCAAAAGCTGGTTCATACCCGAATGAAGAATCCTCATATTACTTTCATATGATATGTCTCCTCAGAGTTCATACACAGAGCCCTCAGGTTTATTATCTACACAACGTATCTTAAAGAAGTAAAGTAAAACTGTTTCAGTAGCACAGTCACAGTTGGCAGTACTCTTACAACTCAGCTCACAGCTTCTCGCCTGCAAGACCAGAGTAACTAATCAACTTTCAAAAAGAAGAAAAAAATAATATCGGAACGCTAGAATGAAGTGAGCTTTTCAAGATTTTGACACTTCATGCAATGTGCCCTTGACGTAAAGCAAACAGACCTAATCAAAAATGAAAATGATTTAAACAAAAGAAGAAAAAGAAGAAACAGTTCCAAGGATGTTGCATCAAGGTGATGATGTAATTAACAAATATTGTAAGAAACATTGTAATGGCACAAATGAATCTATGTGAATATAAACTGAAAGCAAGAACAATATGGAAGTGGTACCAGTACACAATTGTTGTTAGTCTTGTGAGTGAGTTTAATAATAAAATGTATATTCAAATTTACATATATGCATGTACATACCAATCTGGCAAGAGATGATAACTACATGTATGTCAATGATCAATGTTCTATAAAGCACATTGAGCTTGCTGTAGAGCGAGTGATTACAATAATTGTAGGTGGTAATGTGCAATGCCAATTCAGCTATTATTGAACTCTGATTTTACTGTCTAAAAATAAAAGACATTGTACATGTAACTCTATATCTTGAGCCTATGCATTGGGACAGGAGAACTGCAAATCATACTTTTATCATAATAATAACTATATGAATTACATGTACATTGTTTTTTCTCCAACAGGTAGAACAAAAACATTCACAACTACCACTGGCTCAGTCATCAGCCTGTACAACATTCTGTGTTCCCTAACAATAACATATTAAAAACAAAAATAAATTGATAAGAAGACCAGGTACTCAATCAAATGCCAGTTCAACTTTTTTGGATTTCTAGAGAAATATAGAAACAATGCAAAATAAGAGTTATTTCAATACTAGATAAAACAGAGCCCTACCCTCCAGATTCTCTCATTCAAAAGAAGCAAAGCTCCTTTAAGACATGGAGGAAAAAACAAAATGTCAAATTCTTTGCTGTAACATATACTATGTTTATATATAGACAAGTTACAAGAGTTTCGGATAGTTTTCAAGTGTAAAAACTTACACAAGTGTTAGGGTTTATTTGAGGAAGGTTCTTGTTACGATGATCTACACTGTACATTGATGATAGCCGATCCATGAACTAGAAAATACATGTACGATGAACACAACATATGAAACAACTACCTGGTAATAACTTCTAATGCCTCCATTCTCACCACAGTTTCATGCTTTAGTTGAGACTCAGCACGACACTGTTTTGACGTATAATGTCTATTTCAGTATGGGTTGAGACTCACATTTGGAACAAAGAAATACTTCTACCTCACTCTTGCACCTCCCAAAGCCCACCCCTTACAGGAACGTATTTTGATTACACTATCCTTCACAGGGTGGGTTGGGGAGGTGCAAGAGTGAAGAACAAGTGAGTGTGAAGAGCAAGTGAGTGGGAAGTTGTACCGAATGTGAGTCCACCCTATCTCCACACCTTATACACTGAAGCATTAAACAAAAATCTAAGAACAAATAACAACAAAACTTACAGTAGTCTTGAGGCAAGATTTTTGGATGGGCAATATTCGGAGCAGCCTGTGGTTTGTCAGGACGTACAGTGATGATATTGGCTGTGAAACCTTTGACCAAATAAGTGATCAGTCTACAGTGTGTTGTGTTGTGAGATAATCAACTTGGAATCTTGCCAACAAATATGAATCAACAAAGTGAATTAATGTCTTTACAACATTTTGAGCCGTTTCTCCTAAGTAGTGATTGAGCATCAAGAGATACTGCTTTGTTCTTCATGAAAATATTTATGTTAAATATGTTACTACAAAAGTCAGTGGAAAGCATGCTGTACCAAAATGTAAAAAAATGTAAACTTGTTTATTTGTCTGTTGGTAATCCAACTTGTAAAGTACTTGACCACAACTCTAGTTAATATGGATTGCATTTTATTCTCACTGAGGTTGGCTAGGGACTCACTCACATGTGACAGAAACAAAGGAAATAAAAGAAAACTCTCTAAGCAGTGGGCCTAAAATGTCAAATGACTTCAAGAAGAATTCACAGATTCATTGACTGACTGACTATAAAATGTATTGAGAAGGAACAAATTTACTTCTTTCCCTGATACACATTCCTCATACAATTGCCATGTCGTACTGCAAAGCCAACAAAATCAAACCAATCCCGTGTCCACATTAGGCCTAAAAGAACATGCCACTCATGTAGCAGAAGACAAAGGTTACAACATATTTGTTGTGCATCAATCTCAACAAGATTATCAAACGTTATTGGGTAGAGTGGATCAGAGTGGATCGTGGCTTAGTTGTCTCTTCAAATCTAGGACAGTGGTTGGGTAGTAGGTGCGTAGTTTTAAACATTGTCTTGACTGACTTTAAAATAATGATTCCATGTAAAATAAAATAATTAACAACACAAAGCCTTGACAGCCAGTTATTATAAAAATACTTGAATAACACATTAACTTCTAACACATAAGAAAAACAAATGAGAAAAGCAAACAATTTGGAAGTACTGTAAATGATTGAAGCTCAGAAAAAAATTATTGCTTTAAAGAAAAAAAAAGAAGCTTTGTGACCTTTGATATCTTTTGCTTTTGAAAATGCTTTCTCTTAAATATAATCAGGATGTCAATTTTCACATTGAGGAACCAAATACTAACTATTTGATTGTACTACAATACTATTCTAAAATTTGAACAGAATTGAGCAAAAAAAAACAATTGGTTTAATTCATGGTTTTGAAGTGAAAATGACAAAAATAGGGTTTATTATTTATCTAAATTTGCCTGTCATTATTTTAAAATCAAAATAATGCAAGATTGAGTCACAATCCTTCCAGACTACGACATTGATATTTTTTAAACAAGTGTTCACGCCGACTCTAAAGCTGTCAGGGTACAAAATATTCATAATAAACAAAAAACGTTCAACAAGTTCAGCAGACAAAAATCCACTCTTCAGTAAATCATACAAAAACGACAATAGAAAGCTTATAAAATAAAGCCAAATAATAATAAAGTTAAAACAAAGTTCCAACATGACCAGTCTATCAACACAATGCAATGAGTAATTACTACTAGTCTCATACTGTTGTTCATTTCATTGTAATAGATATCAAAACAAACTTAATTACTGTAAATGTAAATTCAGTGATGATGAGGGTGAAACTGAATGCCATGATACAGTGCTAACATTGTTCGAGCAAAAGTCAACAGTGTTCAACATTTTAGGCTAATAGTAGAATGTAAAAATCCAAGCTTTGTTGACAGTTCCTAACTTTAACTTAAGCGAGAAGTAGCATTGGAGCTATATTATCAATTAATTATTTTCCAAAACGAGATAGAATGTTCACACAGTAATAAAAATCATCAAAATGTTTTCCCCCCATCGATTGCTTTTGACAAAATTACTTTATATGTAGATATTGCTGACAATATCTAATCCTATCCTATTACCTTGATTTAGAGAAAATGGAGTTCACCTCCCGGGGGGGGGGGGGGGGGGGGGGGGGGGGGGGGGGGCGGGGGGGGGGGGGGGGGGGGGGGGGGGGGGGGGGGGGGGG
>JAUELK010061298.1:2277-12836 GCA_031471215.1 Gastropteron pacificum | reverse complement strand
GGAGGAGGAGGAGGAGGAGGAGGAGGAGGAGGATGATGAGGAGGATGAGGAGGAGGAGGAGGATGATGATGATGATGAGGAGGAGGAGGAGGAGGATGATGATGATGAGGAGGAGGAGAAGGAGGAGGATGACGACGACGATGACGACGACGACGACAACAACGACGACGACAACGACGACGACAACAATAATGACAATGACGACGACGACGATGATGAAATCACATATTGAGCACACATAGAAGAGAAGAGTTGGTTGACAAATGTTCAATCAGTGCTCACCTCCAAAGCCCAGAGGTTGCCAGAACCTGAAGATAGTCCTCAGATTCCTTGCACCAGGCGGTAGCTCTACCATGACTGTGTGGGCATCGACCTCTCCATCCAGGTCAGGCTCCACTACTTGTAAGACCTACAGGGTGACACAATAGGAATCTTTTTTATATATATACACAATAATAATAAAGTTTATTTCTATAGCACCTATCCAAAAAGCTCTAGGCGCTTTACAATAAAAACAACAAAAAATACACAGGCACAATCACAAGTGCAATATGACATAACATGATACACATGATCAATCATGATGGATCCAAAGATAAATAAATGAATACATGTAAATAAATGAATACATGTAAATAACTGTACCTCCCAAGTAATGCCTTCATCGGTAGAGTAGTCTACTATGAGAGCCTCATCCCGTGTGCGAGGCCTTTGACACATGGGCAGATTTTCATCACTTCCTATCTTCACTGTGAACTCTAGCAGTCTGAAACATTAAACAGAGGCTGATCAGATTTAAAAGATGAATAACATGAATTTAAAAACTCTTCTTCTTCTTCCAATAAGTTGGATCACTCAGACTTGAGTAGTACTCCAACACGCATGATAAAAAAACATTTCTACCAAAGTGATAAAATATGAGTAGGCCTGAAATGCTAAGTTTGATAACATTCTCAAAGGGACTAAAGCCTTTTTTTTCTTTTGAACATGTCTTTTGCATGTTTACTCAACATTTGAAAGTCTTTTTGAAAATATTGATAGCATATACTCCATAAGGGAACATAACAACAACAAAAAATACTGATCAACATTTTCTTCAAAAAATGTGCAAAGACAAGAAGGCAGAATTTAAAAACTTACTGTCATCTTGCTGCTTACAAGATTTGAATAATGGATCCCACTCAACATGTGGGGATTCAAAGAAAATATGTAGGTAATCATCTTTTTCATAAATTTGAAAATACTAAAAGAGAGAGCAAGAAACTTTTAAAGTCATCTTGATGTAACCAAGATTTGAATAAAGGACCTTTGCTATGAGAGTCAGATTTACAACCTAAGCAGTCTTGAGGAGTTGCTGATCTACTTACTTTCTGTCTGTAGTATTAAGAGCTGATGTGATAGCCTCGCGTGTGCCGACACCTCCAAAGTACAAAGACTGACCAGCATCTAAGGTACCACAGGCCCGACCTAAATGACCTCCTAAGATCCTGGCCCAATCCATAGATGGCATATTATGGTTGTCGAATCTGTCAAGTAGACTTTGTGGTGTTGGACTCTCGGGGGAACAGTGCTTTCCTGGGGAAACAGTTCGGAATGAAAAGGGACCGCAAAGAATGCTTTGATCATTTTTTAAATACATGATAGCGATCCTTGGTACAAGATTCAGTTCTGACTAAGAAAAGGTATAAAGTCTAATCAATCTTTAGCCTATGTTTCTCCAAAGATCGAAGTGTAATGGTTTGCCTTCACAGTCTCAGCCACTAGGGTAGAACTTATGAAAAAGTGTAAATCTGACCGCCAAAGAGTATCTGTAAGAGCAGTAAGAAGATGGACTGAAAAAATACAAAGATTTGGTACTCTTGACCATCAAATCTCCATCATGGGGACATCACACAGAGAAAACAAATGTGTTTCAAAGATTTGCTGTCGATGCAAAATTTAACATTTTTTTCAAAACAGGGTGTTTCGGAAATGTCCACTTAAAATGCAAAGCATGCATTGTATGTCAATTATGTTTACTACGGTGCTTTCTGCATAGTCGTGAAACATGCACAGCAAATGTCATAAAAATCTATGAAAAATTGATGATTTTATCGAGAAAAACAAGGGGGACAAAAGTTTTGTGTCACCCTGTATATCATCCTTACTACTCTTGTACTCACCTAGACTGTCAAGCGTGTCCAGACACCTGCACTGACCCCCCTCACACACACCATGCTTGTGACACGTATCCGGACAAGGAGGACCTATGTAAATGTCCTCCAGACTGAAACTGTGAGCTACTCCTCCAGGCTGCCACCACCGGAATATGGAAGGGCTATAGGGGAAAATATCAAACATTACAGTACCAAAGTATCAAAACACAAAATACTGATCAATAGCAACATCAATGATTATTTATATAGCACTTTCTTGTGCAGAAACAGGAGCTAAAATGCTTAATATCATTGAAGAGCAAAAACGTACGAGTACACAAGTGTGGTCAATAGTCTTTTCAACAAAAAACATTGAATTGATAACCTACATATATTAAGCAATCACTATTGCACAGTTAGTCTCCTCGGTCTGCTTTTAACCTAGGTCACTTTGTCCAAGTTGATGACCAGCATACAAAAGAAAAATAATTTTAAAATCTAGACAAAGGACTGATCAAGTCTTACTCACATTTTCTATTACTCTTGTCCACATCTCCATGTATGGCACAATGCCGTTTATTGTAATACAACAATATTGTTCAAATCTTTAAAAACGACTAGTTTTTTTGAAGACATCCATGATTAGAAAAAATAAATAAATGAAAAAGCGAAAGAAAAAAAACTAGATGCAGACTCACTGCATAGATATGCGGTCTGACACAGGTATGACCACCAATGTCCACTGTCCATGAGTGCCTGTGTAGTAGATAGATCCCTCGGTCAGCTTGCCTTGGCAGTCCTGAGCCATGTAGCACGGTTCAGTGACCAGTGACCAAGTGTGTCCGTGATCATGACTGTACTGAAGGATGACTGGATGCTCCCAGCCAAACACTTTCACACAATCCACATTGATCTGATTGGACACAAGTAGTCAACACATTGTGTGTCTATAACGTACTGGTAACCACAATAGAATACAGGATTGCACTTTGATTGTATACAGTCTTTTATTCAGCATTAGCCATGACTGGCTCAGGACAGGTACACTGGTCACTGCACGGACAACGGAAGAGGGACAACAGAAAAGGAACAATACAAAGGCTACAACTACACGTGCCCATTAAGGGGACACTACAAAGACAAATGAACAGACGATTAAGATACAATGATTATCCATTCATTACAGTGTCCACTTGTGATCCTGAAGGGCTCTCATCTATTCTCTAAGATGCTCTTTTACCATTGTTTGTTTTATATACATTATACCAGTGTCAAGGGCAACCAGCTCACAACACAGGAGACTAGAAAACAACAACATTAGTGCTATCTGCCCCTACTCTCAACATTCCAGAGATACAAGAGGATGGAAAATGTATAATATAGTAAGGATATCAGTGTTACATGGTACACCTTTGACATATTATCTATTACTTTCAATCTCAAGTGTAGAGTAAATGGATTCATGATTATAAATTACACTGAAAACCATAGCGTAGAAAAACCGAAAGTCTCTACACAATGAATGCTGATATTCATGCATAGTAAAGAATACAAATCTAACAAGATTTTGAAATTGTAAAATTCTTTTTTTTTAAGAAGTTTGAGACTTCTGGAGCTTATTTCTAAAAACACAAATGTAAAAACATGATCATTGTTTGCATTTTAACTATTTATATGATGTTGTCAAGCTCACCTTGAACTGTATGACGTCCCCTGGTTGTGTCACAATGTCGTGTGTGATAACTTCTTTATCGCTGACCTGGTTTCCCATGACCAGGGAGGGATTGAGAGCCCCGCAGTATTTGCCCACCGAGCCTTCTGTGACACGACGCCACTGGTCAGACTGGTGGGGCTCTAGAGACTTCTGTGAGAGGGAAAAGAGGAAAGCAGGGTTTTTTGAAGAATTTACACTAAAAGACTATGCCCACATGCTGTGGTCAACTTTGTGAATTCTTTCACATAAGTTCAAGCGTCAGGGCTACAGAAAATGATGTGACATTCACCTGGTTCAGTCTTAAAACATGGCTGTAACCATAAATGTCCCAAATGTTGCATTAACATAGGCAGTACCAACTCAATGACTGCATTGCATGTAGCAGTTATCTGGTCCAGAGGGGTCTTGTGACTGCAATGCACAATTGCATGAAGCCCCTCCAGTCCCAGGTTGCAGAGCTAGACTGCCATGGCTCTGTAGGTTTTTTTGACCACTTGAAAGAGTGAATAACTCATATCTTGTGCCTGATAGCAACAGCAACAACAACAACACTAAAAGACAGATCAAGGGGTATATATTATTTGTTGTCCTCATGATCATCATGCCTTGCCAAGAGAGTGCTCTTGTAAAAGAGGAAGGGAGAAAAAGAGACAGGAAGATAACATCAGAGAGTAGACTTGTTTGACCCTAAAAGAGTCCCATAGTAAAGCAGTGGTGACAAGTTGTTTGTTGGCACTCCAGTGATCACTGCAAATTATGGTCTACATTGTAGGTACCTGTACTCTTTACAGGTACCCCTTTCTAGGCACTCCTTTGAAAGGGTTATGTACTATGTATGTTATCATCAAGTTAAACTACTGGTCTTTATCTATTATTAATGTTCATGGATAAAATAGAATTCATCTTGCCTTATCTTATCTCATCTTTTTTTCATATTATCTTAACTCAGGACATTTGACTTGAGATGCCAACACTCTGACCACTTGACCACTAGATCACTTTTTCTTGTGTCTGAGACTCTTGCAATCAAAGATTCAGACATGGCAGCTCACATCAAAGTCGTCATGGAGTGACCTCATCTTCCTGTAGCTATCAATGAGAACTTCATCCACTGCCCACTGGTCAGTGCCTGGGCCAGAGTGTTTGGGCTGCCACCACCTGAACCTAGTGCTTGGTGATTTGGCCTCAGCTGGCAGCTCAAGGTGTGTGAACCTGAAAGTGTGAGTTATCATGATAAGAGAATATTGTTGCAGTCTCAATGGTCTGTGCGGTGGTGATACAGTTAACACATTGGATTAACACATTTCATTTCCAGGCGTGCAACCAGGTTTCAGTGTGAGTTATCATGATAGGAAAATTTTGTTACAGTCTCAATGGTCCGTGCGGTGGTGATACAGTTAACACATTGGATTAACACATTTCATTTCCAGACGGGCAACCAGGTGTTCCGAATCCCTCTCTGAGATTCTGGATATGAGTCATGGGGGTAATCAATATGGTGGTCTAGCCCTGTCCTATGGGAGACGGACGTTAAGACATAGGTCCCACCTCTTATGTGACCTAATTGTGGCACCTAGAGGTGTAAAACTCAAGCAGTCCGAAGAAAAAGGTGTATGAACCTGAAAATGTGGGTAATCATGGTGATAGACTATTATTACAGTTAGAATAAACAGCAATTGACAGTATGATTAAGAGTAATAATAAATTGCACCTGGGCCTATAATAATTTCCCATGCTTTACTACAAGCACTACGCATTTCACAGTTATCAAAGTCTCAAAACAAAGCATAAACTTCAATAAATGATAATGAGACACAACAAATATAAACATTTAGTCAGAATGTTGGTGAGCAGTGCCTTTGTGCTACCTCTTTAGTACAAGCTTCAATAGGACATACAAGGTGAACACTGTGCTTATTATTTTGAATTGACACTTTTCAACTTAGCAAAGAGTAGTGACATTTGACAGGTAATTTCTTCCCAATACTAAACAAATTCGGTGTAACACTCATAAGCAATCATTTGTCAACACTTACGTTGGTCTTTTGAACTCTAAGTGGTGGAATTCCTTGATCAGTTTCCAGGTGATTCCACCATCCCCTGAGAATTGAAGCAGCACTGACTCCTGGCGACGCTCAAAGCCTGTGCAAAGAGGGCCATTCCCACCCAGACGTAAGAAAAACTGAATGTAGTCTGATTGAGTGGTGTTCAAATCTTTGGTGCGCAGCTCTCGAACACCATCCTGTATTGACACAATAGAAACTTGTTTTTAGTATTGAATGAAAGTGTCAAGATCAATGCATACAACAAGAAGGCTTTTCCTCTTCTTGAGTTATTATTTTCCTACAATTAAACATTCACGTCAGTAGAAAGGAAATGAATTTACATTTTTATTAAAGACAATAACAGTTTTTGTTTGTACCTAGTACTGATTTAAAGGGTGTTATGCCTGATCAGACACTTCAGATTTAGTGGACAATAGTGCACTCTTTTTCATATTCAAATACACTTGAATGTAAAGAATATACATTTTGTTTTATTTTCCTGAAATAAATGCATATTTCTATTTTCCTTACCTCTGAAAAGTAAATGCTTTCTCCTGAGACAATTTCTCCACAACCCTCTCCAGCTCTCACTACCTCCCCTCCAGTTATGTTAAAATCCAAGTCAGGATCATAGCGCAGACCAAAGTCAGCTTGAATGGAAGAGTCCATTTGGAAGTCAGGGCTGCAAGATTTACCACTGAACCCTCCATTACATCTGGATATAGAAGAAAACAAGTATGACTGCTTTGATATGAAAGAAAACAGTGTACCATGATTATTCACCAGGATCTTCTGGTCCGGAGGGGTCTTGTGACTGCATTACACAATTGCATAAACAAGGGGCCAATTTGAAGGCCCTCCAGTCCCAGGTTGCAGACTGCCATGGCTATGTAGGTTTTTTTGACCACTTGAAAGAGTGAATAACTCATATCTTGTGCCTGATAGCAACAACAACAACAACATTTATCAGGATCATAAGGCAAGGATCAAAGCATCCATCAGAACGCTTAGTTCTCCCTTTTCTGTCCCAGAATGACATAATGACAAGTTTAACAGCCATTCAAGGTCGATACTACTGGATTTGGGAATAGTTCATAACAATGAAACTGGGAAAGTTATCACTGACTCAATACAATACCTCAGACACATCAGATCTATCTTTTTAAAAAATTGCTTTTAAGCCTTTCTACTAATCATAACAAAATATAACGATATGTAAAGAAAAGATCTCAGCTGACTCAGGCTGTCGAAATCTGCTTACGCTACCTGCAGACTCCGCTGTGGCAGCTGCCGTGACCGTTGCAATGTCCAGGACAAGGATGCCCAATGTAGACACGGTTCAGTGCCCACACATCAGCTTCACCCCATTCTCTCTGGATCCATCGGAACTTGGTGTGAGGGCTCCTGTGGACCAGACTTGCCTTTAGCATGGATCGGAACACTTTGATGGGGGGATGGATATTGATGATTGCAATGGTTGTCCTTTTTGTCTTTTGTTTCTATTGTTCTTTTCACTAGATTCAAAAGCTATAATGGGCTGAGTTTTTTAACAATTATGCCATTTTATGATATTCAACAACAACAAAACAAGACACCAACTACTTCCAAACAACCCAAACATCAGGAATACACTGTACACAAAAGCCCAGCAACTAATGAAAACCTGCAACTTCATCCGAGAGGCACTCAGTGGCTGTCAAGGACAACCAGCTCACAGCAAAAGGGATTGAAAAACAACAACAACATGATATTCAATGATGTGTGGGCACAAGTTAAGCGCTTGCTTTACAATTATAAAGTAAGATTTTAAAACTTTGACACAGTATTTGTATTCTAAAGCAGAGGTAATGTTATTTGAGGTACATTAGAAATACCAGGTAATGAAATATGAAGAAAGAAAGCTAGGACAAAAGTGATAGAAGGAAGTAGAGGCTCCACATTGTGTGAACTGACCAAGTGTTTGGAGACAAGACCAAAGTGACCATTGTCCAGTCTGTGAAGGCACTGGGAGGGAACACACTCCCAGCCGTGTACTCCTCACACACATCTGGGGGCAGGCACGGTGGTTCTACCTGGGGACAATTCAGAGTTTTTCAAAGACAATAAATACTATTTATACAGAGCTTCCACTCAAACACTCTTGACATATTCACTTACCATCTCCATACTTTGACAGGCATTCACAAAGTGTGGCCTATGCAGAACACATACATTCTAAATTTTGTATGTATTAGTTATTGGGTGTAACCCAGCTAGTTATCCTCTTTTGGGGGTAGCTGCCAATTGTGAGCTTGACTAAATTGTGGAATATAGGCCAAAAACCTACCATGTCAAACAAACACACTACAACAGCACTTACTACCTCATGAGTGAGTGAAGAATAATCTGTTATTTTCTCACCAGTTGCCAGTTGATGCCATGGTCCACTGAGTACTCAAAGTGAACATGCTTAGCCTCAGATGGGGAGAAAGGCAAACCACAGCCTAGAACTAGGTCAAACTGGGCCACATATCCTGTCCCAACCCGCATAGGTTTAGAGAGAGCAATGCGAGGCTCGGAACTCTGTTCAGGCTTAGAGAACCTGAGGATAGAAAAATTCTATTCGTCAAATGTAAAGGACTGTTCATGCCATTTGAATCACCTGTATGTAATTATTTTTACATTTTCTTTATAGTTATACCAAAACGAAATACCTTCATTTTAGCTTTGCTCCACAGCAGTCTCAAGCTTATGTGGTTGTGGAAAATGATATGGAAAAGATTTGGTGTAATGAGAAGTATTTTTAATGACAAACCTACAATTAATATAGCATTTGAAGTAATTAAGTCTGATGCTGAGTACGGAAATTGTCCAGAGTGCATTATATTACTACATAACAAAACAGAGTATGCTAAGACCATCATGGAGGGAAACTTTCTCCTTCTTCCCAATTGCTATTGATGGAAACAAAAGTGAGACCAAATAAGAAAGAAATGTAGGCTTACACTAAGCTGCGCATTCTGTGACAGAATGAATCTGTCAGCTTGCCCAAGTTTGAGCCAATCTGATCATCAAACTCCTCAAGGTTCATCATCTCCACAGCCAGGGTGTTGGCAGTGACATCAGAGGTCAACTGCAGGTCATCGATGGCCCAGACGTCACGCCCCGCGCCCGAGTGGTATGGTTGTCTCCACCTGAACTGACAGGCAGGACCTTGAGCCACTTTTGGCACTGGGAGGGAAATATACCTGGGTACAGGGGGGAAAGAGTTTTGTTTTTTCATCTTAAGATATATAATCATATGGCTGATGAAAGGATCTTTTTTAGATCAAATTTTTTTTTTAGTATTTAAAAACATCATGTGGTTTAAAAAACCTTTTTTTTTAGACGACACTGTTAAAAGAAAGCGTTGATTAACACCATACAGTTAAATATAATTTTGTATTTACTTACCAGATGGATGCCATGGATGACAAATGAAGACTTTGTCATCGTCTTTCAAGCCCATCTGCTCTTGTTGAGACTGCAAGATGACTTTAATGAAAAACAGTGCTAATAAAACTGAGACAAATTTCCCTGAGGTGGGACGAAAGAGAATTACAAAGACACAAAACAAATACAAACAAACACTTACTTTGCCTGCTGGAATTCATCTGTTTGAAATTCATGCAGGAGAGCCCAATGGAGCCCCCCATCACAAGATGTCTCCAGTAAGATTGTTTCGATGGAATCGTCTGGGGCGGGGCATTGAGATACAGGTGAATGGCTGCCCACACGCAGACTCAGTTGGAGAGACCTGGAGAGGTAACACATACAACAATCATTGGGGTTTCACACAAAAGAAAATAACAGACATTATGACATAGCCAAAAACAAGATAACACACACAACAATTGTCTTCTTGACTTTGCTTGGGGTTTCACACAAAAGAAAATAAGACATTACGACATAGCCAAAAACAAGATAACACACACAACAATTGTCTTCTTGACTTTGCTTGGGGCTTCACACAAAAGAAAATTACAGACATGATAACAGATCCCAAAACAAGGCTGTGTAGGCCCATTGCCTAGAGTATCTAAAGCAAGGCAATATTGTACTACTATCTAACTGTTAGACTATTATTCTAATGTCTATCAATTACTACTAGAAAACAAGGGAAGTAATACATTCTCAATTATTATATTCATTAACACTAACCAAGGTAATTAATCATTTGCCAAATGAAATGCTTTGAACTTTGTCCTTACTTTGCCGTCCTTGTGTCTAGATCCTCAGTGGTCAGTAGTCTGGGTCCAGAGCCGTCAAAGACCAAAGCTTTCCCTGAGCCCACGACGCCACAGTGGTATCCCACTCGTCCTCCTCTCACGTCCACTGTGACTGAGCTGGCCAGTACACCGGGGACTTCAAAGCCTTCAGACAACTCCGTGGCCGCAGGGACCACAGGCAACTCACATTTGTCTCCCTTGTATCCAAAGTCACAGCTGGTAGAGTTGGGGTGTGGGAGGGAGAGGCTTTCAGTCTTACTTCCATATAAACACTTTAAACAACGATCATACAGATCATGACATCAAGTTTTGTATAGCCACAGAATTTTGGGTGGGGGTGGAAATTGAGGGTGGAAGGATTTAATTCACAGCCGGGTGGGGAGGGGGGGGGGGGGGGGGGGGGGGGAGGGTTGTTTCT
>JAUELK010061076.1:0-12839 GCA_031471215.1 Gastropteron pacificum | reverse complement strand
TGACCTTGACAGGGGTCTCGAAACGGAAAGATATACATTTTCCGATTCTACAGATCTTAACCTTCAATTTGATGTATGATATGTCTATGTACATGATACATTCAAAACCACCAAAATTGGCCATCTCAAGTAGATGGTCAGTGGCTTGGTCTGTTTTCCGCCATATCGCTCTTGGTAGTATGTAAGCTATCGTAGGAGACCTATGAATAATCTTACTCCTTACACATCACTGTGTCTTGTTTTTTCAGCGCTTCGGTTGCCTCGATTAAGACAAGGTTCAGCTTTTGTTGTGTCAGATCGAAGTGACCTGTTTCTAGATCAATCACTGTATGGAAAGGTAATCTTTGATTACGCTACGCAGTGAACGTGGATTTTACACTTACACACAGCGAACTATTGTTTACGGCGCTTCTCTTGGGGCCTAGGTGATACGATGGTCCGGATTGCTACTATTTTATAAGGGATGTTGTTGTTGTTGTCATCCCAAGCCAATGAGTTCTTCACTCTTGTCGGCCAATGCAAGTCTAATAAAAACTTTTCCAGTTGTTACAAGGCACAGTATAGAGTACCATGGATGGTAGGTTTCTCTGGCAATAACTTTCCTTGTTGCCCCAAGGCACAGTATAGAGTAGTATGAATGGTGGGTTTCTCTGGTACATTTAAAAACGTTTCCCTGGTTGCCCTCAGTACAGGGCATTCCAAAAGGGTGTGAGGTGAAGTCTCGTAAGGCCACTTTTATAAGGGATAGGAATGTCAATGTGTTGTAACCAACCTGGGTCCATTTCAACTATTAAGATCGCATCGTACATGGTTATTGTAATCTGTATCGTATAGTTCTGTGTATATTCCTTCTAAAAAGGTCTTCGGTCGACGTTTTTATATCTTACACATTTGCCATGAGAGTTGTTTACCGCACTTCGGTTCATGACCTAGATCATATTATTTATTATTCTCCTCCAGTTTCAACGGTCAACCAGTGACTTCATTCTTTATCGCACCTCTGCGATGACCTAAATCAGGTCTCATAAAATGATCAAACCTGTGTGGTGTTCTTCGAACTAAGCCGCCTATATTTAGATTGAACTTTGAACTTCATTCTGCGTCGTGTAGTACGTCACACGCACATTACTCACAGTACTCCTACCCAAGAGTTGTTTACTTGTCTCGCTTCGTTGATGACCTAAATCATAGCATGCAGTACATGAATTCCAACTTCTGCATCGTGTGTTACGTCAGACATTATAGTCGACACGCACATTGCTCATACACAAAAGTTGTTTACTTGTCTCGCTTCGTTGATGACCTAATTCATTACATCATATCATGCAGTACATGACTGTGTTCCAACTCGTGTGTTGTTCTTCGAAGTACACGACATGTAACGGGATTGATTGAACTTCTGCATCGCGTGTTAAGTCAGACATTATAGTCGACACGCACATTGCTCATACCCAAGAGTTGTTTAGGCCTACTTGTCTCGCTTCGTTGATGACCTAAATCATAGCATGCAGTACATGTACACATGTTTTCCAACTCTTGTGGCGTTCTTAGAACTACACGACATGTAGTAATAATAATAATGATAATAATAGTAATAATAACAATGATAATAATGATAACAATAACAATGTATTACATTTCTTGTGGGTATTTCCAGATCAATTGAACTTCTGCATCGTGTATTGCGTAATCTCTTGTCTTTTATACCGTCGACCTGGTCCGGAGGGGTCTTGTGACTGAATTGCACAATTGCATGAACAAGGGGCCAATTTGAAGGGCCTCCAGTCCTAGGTCGCAGAGCTCTGTAGGTCTATAAGACCACTTGAAGAGTGAATAACTCATAACTTGTGCCTGATCCCATCAACAACAACAACAACATACCGTCAACATGCACCTTACACGTAAGAATCATGTGTGTTGCATTCTAGTTGATGACCTAAAGCATGTTATTCAAATAGTCCAACTTGTGTGGTAATCATACCGTGTGATTCACAACACGACCGATGACTGAATCAATTTGAACTATGAACTTGTATACGGTCCTTTATGCACCTTACTCACAAACTTAGAATCTAGTGTTGGTAACCACTCTTCGGTTTATGACCTATCAACTTTTATATAGTCCTTTATGTACCTTACTCCCTAACTTAGTGTTGGTTACAACTCTTGGATGTATGACCTATGACCTTTTATACAGTCCTTTATACACCTTACTCCCACACTTAGTGTTGGTTACCACTCTTCGGTTTATGACCTATGACCTTTTATATAGTCCTTTATGTACCTTACTCCCTAACTTAGTGTTGCTTCCACTCTTCGGTTTATGACCTATGACCTTTTATATAGTCCTTTATGAACCTTACTCCCTAACTTAGTGTTGGTTACAACTCTTATGTTTATGACCTATGACCTTTTATATAGTCCTTTATGTACCTTACTCCCTAACTTAGTGTTGGTTACAACTCTTAGGTTTATGACCTATGACCTTGCATACAGTTTATGACCTGACTAGGTGTAATACTATACCAAGTAAGTCAGTTGAGGCAGAATCATTAACTAGCTGGTTAGCTTGCTAGCTAGCGAGCCAGCTATTTGTGATCATGAGAGGACGCTGTCACTGTATTAGATTAGCCATGTCTGGATGACAAGATATACGGCACTCGTTGTAACTCTATCCGATCAACTCTCTCTCTCTCCCTTTCTCGTTCACTTTGGCTCTCTCTATCTGTCTCTTACTCTCTTTGCCCCTCTCTCCCCCCCCCCTCTCTCTCTCTCTGATTTCACCAAATCATAATTGAAGTTTGGGGACATCAAACTAGGCTAGGTATGAGTAGGCCTTTAAGTACCCATGTGTACCCATCTCGATACATCGGCATTTGGCCGTGCACTTGACAAGGCCAACATTAACAACAGCGAGCAGTGAGTGAATCACTTCCGCCTTTCGTTTTCTCTATCACAGAATCGATCATCAGAATGAGCATTCTACATACCAAAACGTTCCAGCGAACTTGAACCGGTGTAGTCTATGGGACGTGAATTATCAATTTCCTGAGTGACATCATTGTTATGGCAAATTCTTAAATCATGCTTTTGCAAGGACTAGACTTCTAGATGTAGTAAGTAAATATGTTTTGCCATCGGTCAGAAGCATGCTTAAAGAATTACAATTTGTTAGGTCGCGAATGTCCTTGCAAAATCTCCCTTAGGTCCCAACAAAAATAGATCTACACTTGTTAGTATAAAGGCATTCACAAATAAGTGAACGAAATCTAGATCTAGATCTAGTCTGTGTCTAGACCAATCCTTTCTCTAAACCATATAGATCTAGATCTAGGATCAGAATGCAATTTGCGCACTTTTCTGTCTTATAATTCTGTGGTAAGGTTGAGCATTTAGACGCTTACTATCACAGAGACCCTGTTGCGGGCACAGTAGCAGTAGACAAATTTATAGTAGAAACGTGATTATAATAGATCTAGTAGATCTAGTTAGAATCACTAGATTCTAGGTCTACTTTGTCCTAAAGATATATGAATGTAAACAAAATGGACAACTAAAATCCAGATCTAGAATAGATGCAAGGACCTAGAGCTAGAAAATCTAGATTAAAGGCCATCAAGTGAGCTCTAGATATAGATCTACTCCACAGTTGAGAGTGAGAGTCAACAAAGATCTGGTGAGTGTTGTTATTGTCAGGTCAGTAGTTGTTAGTTAGTGGAGAGATCTAATGTTAGATAGATCTAGATCTCTACTGTTCTAGTGGTCCATAAATAGATGCACACAAAAACATTGAGTGATTGACCTGCAAAGGTAAACTGGTGTATCTGCGTCTTAGCTCTGGCAAGGACCGCAACAAATTTAACATTCCGAATCATGTTCAGCTGAGGTGAGGTCCATTAATCGAGCTAGATCTAGACTCTAGAACTAGATCTAGATCTAGACTAGATCTGTTTCTACATCATGATTGTTTCGTATTGTTCTTGAAACTCTTTACTTAGCCTCTACACGAAGGAGCTTAGGACTTTATTAGTATAGATAGAATCTAGATCTAGTCTACTATCGGACTATTGTAGAGTAGATCCTGTGGCTATCTTCAATCTCTGAGCCAGGTAGGTAGGTTATTTAGGTTGTTGGCTATATTTTGTGCATCAACCAGACCTTGAAGCAGTTGGGACTGCCCAATATTAATAAGATCATTTAGATCTAGAGATCCTATTTTTATGATGACTCTAACTCTATGACATTTTTCTGACACAAAATTTCTGTCTTTTTTTCTCCTCAAGGATTCTCAAAAAATGGCTGAAAAAAATGAGGGGGGTAGCGGGCTGGCAGCAAAATTCAAGAGGAAATCCAGCAAGAAAACCCGCTCTTTGACCCAGCCTGTGGAGGCACCAGTTCCATCCCCCAAATCCAGCATCAGCAGCAACAGTTCCACTTTGTCTTCCGTCCGATCAGCCACCCTGCCGGCTGGTATGGACCCTCCAGCCTTTCACCAGTCCCACAGTGAAGGATTGTTCTCTAGATTAAAAAGACGGCTCCGGCTAGGAGGCAGTAGTAAGGGCAAGTACGATTTCAAGGGATACGATGATCCAAATTCCCCTGGGAAACCAAGGAGAATGAGGAGGAAAAGTGATGAACCGTTCTCAGACAGTCCTGAGCCGAGCGCTGCTCAAAATCGGCATCCCATAGTGAAAGCTCAGTCTGTGAAGACGCAGCGAAGATTGAGGTCTGATAAAGAGGAAGTCATTCTCATCCGAAAAGACAAGAGAGTGAGTGTGGTGTGTAAGAACGAAGATGGCACCCCAGAAGTTATTTTCTCAAACCTGGATGACTGGGATGAGGATTCTACGGCAGGGACAGATGAGGATCCATATGCCACCATCAATTCAATAAAAGAAGAACAGTCACTTTCAAACATGGCATCGAGTGATGTTCAAATGAGGAACAAAGACAGCAAGTCTAACTCTTCATCACCATCCACTATAGAAAAGGATAGCAAAGACTCTAGAATTTCTGGTGCCATGCCCTCTTCTATGAGAGGCATCTCCACAATGGAAGATTGCCCGTACGCCCGCATAGACCCAAACAGGTGGAAAGCCAAGTCGGCTTTTGTTAAGACTAAGACGGAGGATGTTAAACTTCCATTAGGAATGAGTTCACGCTCGTCCACTGGACAAATCTCCCATCTGGAGCCAGACTACGAGTCTTTGGATGATGTGAAGGAGCAGAAGAAATCGTTCGCAGCAGCTCAGCAGCGGCAAGTGCCAAGTTCTCTCCCACTACAAACCATTCAAGATGAGATGCTCCCTCCTTCTGTGCAGCCAAGGCTACAGACTCCACAGTGTGAACCGGACTATGAATCTCTAGAAGATGTGAAGCAGCGAATAGACTCTAAGAATTTCTCTGCAAAGATAGCTCTACCTGAAGAGAGCTCCACATCACCTCTCAATGGGTCCTCCTCGCCTTTGCAGTCGTATGACTTTGACCCAGGCGAAGACCCTTATGCCCTGGTGGAAGATCTGACCCCGCAGTTGTATGCTGAAGCAGGTGGCAAAAAGAGTCAATCACAACAGGTGAGAGATATGATAAAGTAAATAGTAATGAAGATCACTTATATAGCACTCATCCCTCAGTCAGCTCTGAGCGCTTTACAGTGACACTGTGAATTCTTTGTAAGTTAAATGGTTTTATAACAAAAGACAGGTTTTTTTTTACTAATGAGAATGTTCCATTTGTTTCATTTTGTTTCTCCAAATTGATCAAATAGTTTAATAATGGTTCAATTAAAAAATAGTCACCTTATCATAAGGCTTACATGTTATTTTATTCTGTCTATGACTATGATAATATCAAGTATCAAATCAACAGACCAACTCAATCAAATTAAAAAACAAACTTTTTTAACTCAATCAAATTATACGCAAGCCATCAAGTCAGTGATAATTTCATTGAGCAAAAGAATCTTATATTTTTCTGGGTTTTTTTTTTAATGTCATCGATTTTGTCTCTTCTTGTTCTAGATCACAAACATTGTGTTGTGTAGTAGAGTGGTAGTGGCTTGGGGCAGGGTAGACACTGATCATAGGCTAGCTAAACAACAACCCTTCTAGATGGGGTGTGGGGGAGATTAGAGCTGCCAGGTTGTACATTGATGGAGTATTTAGGTCCCTATATTTATAGATAGATATTAATATGTACTACCCATTATACTGACGTTGTGTACTAACTCTAACCTTCCTTTTATCCTAGAGTAGTTCTTCATGTCACATCTACATTCTTCATCATCCATAATCATTCTAGCAATGTTGAGTTCAAAGTATTATTCTATTGTTTGTTTGTCGTGTTGTGGAAAAGGATTTGATCCATCACCCTTTGAAGCCCAATAAATACTCTAAAGCAAAGAGACAATTCGAGGACGTTATTCATTCTTAACTAATTTATAGTGGGCCAAGATTGTTTGTATGAGCTTGAGGGAAGTGAATGGTGTGTACCAATACATTTGTAAAAACAAAGCAGCATAATAGTTAATAGGGCTCCTCCCTTTAATTTGATACAAAAGGGACGACCCCTTCATTGTCAAATTATCTGGCCTATACTGTATCTGAAAGATGCATAATAATTTGTGTGTGTAAATGTGCATTCTAAAATTTATGAGCTCTGCTTTTCACTGAAGCCAACACACAATTCAATGGTCACAGAGCAGCACCTATAGGCCTTTGTGTATATTTTGTTTTTCAGGATGCATCCTCCAAGAAGCCTTCAAATGGAGCTAGCAGTAAGCTGGACAACTGCGCATCTTCATCACCATCAGGACTGCCTTCAGCCACAGATAGCAATGCTAAAACAGAGGGCAGCCAAAGCTCAGCACACTCACAATCTGACGACGACGAAAGTGGTCAGGCCATCTACGATAACCCTAACGTCATCCTTCGTAAGAGACAGATCACCCAAGACCTTGCATCGCCAGAATATTCCCAGCCCCACCCCGTCAGGAGGAGTCTGTGCTCAGCCATGGAGCCCGTGCAGCCTTCAAAAACCCCTGCCGAGGAGGAGATGGTGGAGAAACTCATCCAAGCTTTAGCCCCGCCTCTTCCATTGAGAAACTACGAAAAGGATGAGCTCCACTCACTTCCTACTGGTTCTGCTGGCTTGAGACATTCGTGGGTGTGTCAGTCGACAAAAGGAACAGACTTGGTCAGCCACCGAGCCTTGAAGCCTGAGACAGGGCCACCTGTTGTTGTTGTGAAATCTGGGAAGGAAGGGGGAGCAGGTGTAAAAGTTAAGCCGGCTTCCGCAGGGTTTCTGAAAAAATATCCTAGGTCTGCTGACAATACATTGCTCAAAGCCTGGAAGATGAGGCCCCAAGGGAGTAAGAGTAATGAAGAGCTGTGCTCTTTTACAGATTCGTCCCAATCACTAGATGGTCAGAGAAATGACAGCGAGTGTAAGGATGGACTGGATTCGGAGAAATCGTTGACAGGGAAGAATGATCAAGGAGGAAGCAGTCAGCAAAGTACCAATTGTAATGGATTTAGTCATAAAGGGAATATGGATGGAAAGGTTGACATTGGGGTTAAGGTTGAAGAGTCTCATGAAGAAAAGAAAATGATTGATGTATCAAAGGGAATAAATACTGAAGGCTGTGAATGTTCAGAAGCTAGTGGTAAAACAGAAGACAAAATATCATCTTCAACTGAACTTTGCGAAACAAAGCCTACTACTGCAAGAGGAGAAAACATGTTGGAAAGTAGGGAGGCTATTGATGGCAAAATGCCCCAGAATTTGACACAAATATCTGAAAGTTGTGCTCCATCAGTGGACGCCTTTTCTGAAAATCTAACAGCTGACATCCTGGCAAAGGCCTGTGAAATTGGTGAAGAGAAGGCAGGGACAGACGAGACAGTTTCTGAGCCAGAGGAACGTTTGAGCTTGAACAGTAAGGGCAATTCAGGATCTGTAAGAGATGAAATTAGTGTTGACAATGTTTGTGACAAACCATCTCTTTCAAAGACATTGCAAAATGACTCTTTCACCTCAGCTAAGAAGATTTCAGACAGTGTGGAAGGCAGAACAAACTGCTCTGCTGAATCCTCGAGCAGATATTCTGATGCATCTGTTGTGAAACAGTTGAAAGGAAATGAAGAAGATACAAAAGTACTGCTGATTTCTGCCGACCACATATCTGAAAGCCCACAACAGCAGCTACAACTTCAGCTGACATCTGCCGACCACATATCTGAAAGCCCACAACAACAACAGCTGACATCTGCCGACCACATATCTGAAAGCCCACAACAACAGCAGCCACAACAACAACAGCTGACATCTGCTGACCACATATCTGAAAGCCCACAACAACAACAGCAGCAACAACAACTTCAGCTGACATCTGCCGACCCGATGTGTCAGAGCACACAAAGCAAGTCGAGCACCTCAGAAGAGGACAGTGCTCGGGGTATCTCTTCTCCGGACTTAGAGGACTCCCTGTACATTGCAGAAAATTACGAAGCCGACTTCAAAGCCTATCTGGACTCTGACGGTGATCCCACTCGCAATGATAGCCCTATCAGAGTGTCCAAGAGGAAGAGGAGGGATCAAAATGTGAATATTATGGAGGGTGAATTGAGAGAAAAAGTATCGGTGACCAAACCTGAAGGAACAGGCAGTCTGATTGAAGTGGAGAAATCTAGGGATGTGTGTTCAAATGGTGACTCTGCTGATTCAAAATCTGAGCACATGATGTCAAACTCTGAAAATGCTCAGGATGGTGTTGAGACAGATGAAACAGCAGTACAAATTGCTCAAATTGAAAAATGTGAATCCCAAGATCTGATGACTTCAGCAGGTCCCACTGCCAGTGATCAGACGTGTGGAAGCCCAGAAGTAGCCGTTGTCACATCAGAGGATGCTCCGCTATCTCCTAAACCTTTACAGCTTAGTAGTTGTGCTGGTCAGGATGTTCCACAGCCTAGCAGTTCTGCTCAAAACGATGCTCAACAACCTAGTAGTTCTTCTCAAAATGCTCAACAACCTACAGGTTCTGCTCAAGATGTTCCAAGTAAGAAGCCACCCAATGAATTGGCAATGGAAAGAAGCAGATTGCCCAGTCAAAAGTCCACGGACTCTTCTGATGACCCTTCAGCAGAGGAGATGGAGATGTACAAAGCTCAAGGTGCCAGACCTAAGATCAAACCCCAGAATGGCCATTGTTCTTTTGCCAGTGAGCAATCGCCGCCAAAGTTAAATCCTCCTGAGGCAACTGTTCAGAACTCTTCTTCATGTTCTCTGCAAACTAAGCCCATCGCCACTGTGTACCCACCATCTGATCCCGAATCTGAAAAGACGGCAGTGAAGAAAAACGAAGTGCCCAAGAATCTGTGTTCAATCAAAGATATCAAGGAGAGCCTGTTCAAGGATGCAAAGCTTTCCAGCACTGCCGACGGCACAAAATGTGAGCAACGCTGCAACAAGACCACAAGCCATGCAACTGAAGACACTTGTCCATCACAACAGTCCAGTAGCCTAAGTGAGAAAACACAGAATCACGACAATGTCCATCGATTGTTTAAAAATGGCTGCAAGCATGTGGAGAGTGGGCAGAAATACCAAGCTCTACACATAAAAAAGGATGGCAAAGAATCTTTAAAAGACGATGAAAAGGAAGAAAGACTCCATGTGATTCAAATCCTGCCCCCCATCTGTGACGGGTGTAAGGCGATTTCCCGGAATCACTTTGATTTAAATCTCTTAGACCGAAGTATCCGATTCAGAGACTCTGATGTCTCCTTCTTAAAACCGGGAGAGATCAATTCCTTGATCAAGCACTGCTGTAACCTCACGTACAGGTGCCTGACTGGAGACCACAGCAGCATCATGTTTGAAGTGGAAGACATCATGGACTTTGACCAGCCTGGGGAAGACCAAGGCCACCACAAAAGCTGCATGATCGGCCCCATCGAGGTGAGGAAGTGCTACGTCTCTGTGCTCACAAAGAACCTGCGCCTGCTGGAAAACACCCTGAGCTGTGAAATTCGGATGAAATCCCTCCTCACGGAAAACTACCTCACTGACGGCATATTCAAGTGGGGCCGTTGGTTTGATTTGCCTGAGGCAGAGAGAAATGCCGTGGAAGTGAAGCTGTTGCGATTTTTCCAGCACGTCCGTCAGATGACCATCGGTCAGATGCCCAACCGCGGCCATTCTCCTGTGCCCATCACTGGTCAGCGGCGTCAAGATGGGTACCAAAGAAGGATAGAGAGAAGACTAGAGAAAGTCCGTGGGCTTCCCATGTTCCAAGAAGTTTGTGGTCATCTCACTGGTCTCATCCCAGTCAATGAGCCCCTTTTCCCTTGCAAAGAACTGGATGGTAGGGGCTTTGAGAGAACGCTTAGCTCGATGATGCAAGCAGATTGCGTTAATAGTCAGGATGTTAGAAAGGGTTCTGAAATCTCTATTGGTTTGACTTCTTCTTCGGCTGCAGCTACTGTAGATTCCTCCAGCAGAATTTCTGATGTGGGAACCAATGTGTCGTCAAGTACAAGTTTGAATGGGGAGAGCAGTGATGACGAGGCAGTCACCCCCACTGAGAGTGTGGGCCAGATTGTCCATCCTCAATCTCCTCACTCCCTGAATCATCTTTGGGCCCAACAAGTACACGAACTGAAAGTTCTCTGTGGCCAAATCAGTTATTGTTCCATTGCCAATGGTGCCATCACACAGGACCCACAGAGCCCAAACAGCTCTGACGCTGCCAGTGACACATCCAACACCACGCAACCATCATTCCCAATAAGGCACGAACCCAAACCATCCGACTACGAGTCGGACTCTGAAGACGAACTCATCACCATGGACTCCTACGCTCGTCGAATGGGCACGAGTGCAGGTTGTGCGTCTCTGTGCCGAGTCGTCCACGGAGAAATTGCCTACCACACCTTCCAGAGGCCTCACCGTACTGTCTCGAAGATGCTCCGCCTTCAAAGGACCACCAGCGACTGCCCAGGTCACGGAAGTCACATGTCCTTTGCCCTGTGGGCCAGGATGGATGAGATGATGAAGAAATTGGTCCTACACATCTCTCCCAGGCTCAACTTCTCCTACTTGCTGAAGACTTATGAAGAGTTCAAGTTTTTTATTCTCTCGTGCCGTAAGAAAAACTACGCTGTCATCGGTTGCTACACTCTTTCAGCCAAGTGCTGCAGGTTTGACGAGCTCGTCTACCTCAAACTGCTCCGAGATGAAATCCGCCACTTCTGCCGTGTCATGCGGAGGTCACCGGCTGTAGAAGTTTTGATCCAAGAGGAAAAAGATATAGGCAGGACCCTGGTTGACCTGATGCACCTCATCCTGGCCACCATTAAGAGCATCAAGCAGTCTCTCGGGAGGGTGAGAGTCTCCGGACTGAAGCCTATAAACCGACAGGCTACAGGAAACATTACGTCCACACCAGAAGGCGACGCTGTCTTGTTCCGACACCAGGAGTTTGTCAACTGGAGGCAGCAGTCTCAGTGGGAGAGCTCGCATGAAGGGATCACAAACTTCCACCGGAACAACCACGCCAGATTCTTTGCCAACAACGTGTCCAAGTCTTTCTGGGAGTGGCAGTCACCTATTCCGGCCAAGCACCACCAGGATCCGAACTGCTTCCACACCAGCTCCTGCTTCTACGCCAGAACGACGAGTCGGCCCATGGAGGTCTTAGGGATGCAGATGCAGATCACCTGTGAGTCTTTGTTGTATTGATGGCTTTTAGTTTTAGCTAACCCTTTGACTTTTAATAGTCTTAATAAATAGATGTAGTCCTCCACTCTCAATAACTAAGCTAAGCTCTATGTATTTTCTTGCCTAGGCCATGCTTTGTCTTTTCTTGGCCATGTCGTCTTATCAAGGCTAGATATTGTATTGTCTTCTCTTGTCTATGTCCATGTCTTGTCTTATCAAGGCTAGATATTGTATTGTCTTCTCTTGTCTATGTCCATGTCTTGTCTTATCAAGGCTAGATATTGTATTGCCTTCTCTTGTTTATGTCCATGTCTTGTCTTATCAAGGCTAGATATTGTATTGTCTTCTCTTGTTTATGTCCATTGTCTTGTCTTATCAAGGCTAGATATTGTATTGCCTTCACTTGTCTATGTCCATCCACTGCTGATGCAGATCACATGTGAGTTTTTGTTGTATTAATTGTGGCTTCTAACTAGCCCTTTTACTTTCAATAGTCTTGTCTTGGCTAAGCCATGTCCATCCACTACTAGATGAAGATGTAGCCCTTCACTCTCAATAACATAATAATTGTCTTGTCTTTGTATTACCTTGCCTTTTTTATCTAGACCATGTCTTGTCTTGGCCATGTCTTGCTTTGTCTTGTCCAGGCCATGTCTTGTCTTGTCTTGTCTGGGCCATGCCCATCCATTGCTGGATGTAGCCCTTCACTCTTTGATGAAAACACACGTTGTCTTGTCTAGGCCATGTCCATCCATTGCTGGATGTAGTCCCCCACTCTCAATAACACATATTATTAATATTCTGTTGTCTTGTCAAGGCTAAGCTATGTATTGTCATGCCTTCTTCTTGCCCAGGCCATGCTTTGTCTTGTCAAGGCCACGTATCGTCTTATCAAGGCTATGTATTGTCTTCCCTTGTCTATGTCCATCCACTGCAGATTGTAGCCCTCCGCTCTTCTCCCTCATCCTAGCCGTTTGTGACCATGTATGCCCTTCTCTTGATTTGATGTCTTTTGACAATCTTGATTTGGCCGTCCAAGTTTTGTTTTGTTTCTGGATAGTACACAGTATGGTCCACCAGGTTGTCTTTCTTCTTCTTCTTCTTCTTCTCTTTCTCCT
>JAUELK010060966.1:0-12843 GCA_031471215.1 Gastropteron pacificum | reverse complement strand
AAATAGTGGGAGAATTCGTCGTTGCTGGCGTACGGGTGGAATTCTACCCACGACGTAGGAATATGATATGTCAAACATGACGTGCGGTGAAGGTTAATCTCGCGGTGGGCGTTAGGCCTAGGAGATCTACAGATAGGTAGGTCTAAAAGTATTTACTATAGAAGAACACGGTTTTGAAGGCAGGAAGTAGGGTGGATTGTTTTCACACTACTCTGAACACACTTGGAGTCATTTCCTCTTACCTTACCTTTTGTGTAAAAAAATCGATTATAAAAAAACCACAAAACTCCAAGAGAATTCACATTAATCTTTCATTTTCCCCTTTTCCTTTCAATTTTATAACAAATCCCAAAACAACCTTGGAAGAGAGTGTAGATCCCCTCAGTCTTTTGTGAGAAGGAGAATTAAATATCTCTCTTTGTTTTCATTGTAATGAGTGCCTCATTGTTTGCTTTTACTTTTTTACTCTTCGTCTGGAAGCATAAATGCATTAAAATAAGACTTTGAAATGAATAAAAATATCGAGCCACTTTTATTAATTTCAATGATTTTATAAAGGCTGTTGTTATTCGCATCTTGTAAGGGAGATAATTCACAGTGCTTCCAGGACCAGGCAGATCTATGACGGCTAACTCGTGTTGCGTTTTCAACAGCCTCTAAACTACTCTATTCCCTATCCACTGTTTCGTTTCTTCTCTAGATGTCTCTATATTTCTACCGTGAGGTATTTAGATCATCTAGTCTTAAAGTTACCTGGGATCTAGATAGATCTGAGACGACCAGGATTTTTTTCTTTCTTCAGGTGAATTTTTGAGTGTTTCACTTCTCTCATTACTAGTCTTTAGTGTGGTGTGTGAAGTAAGGTTCACAGCCTTTGAAGCAACGCACACTTTTCTCTCTTTCTGTTGAGTCCCCATGATGAGGAGCAAGACAAAAAAATAAGAAACCACTTCTATTACGTTAGTACTAGATCTAGACATAGTGTAGTATAGTCAGCGCCGCTTAATCCAAAGTCCTAGTGAACAAGAGAACATTTGGATTAACTGAACATTTGCTTTAATTATATCCAAAAATCCAATTTCCAAACACTGATTGGCCTATTTGTAGTAAGTTAAGTGTAAACATTGAACATTGCTACTTTTAGTTTTGGCTATCGGGTGTCAATCACTTATGGCCCATATCATATTGTCAGAGACTGTACCTGTAACAACAATCAACTGCCAATCATCGCACATGCTGGTACCGATGGGCACACCATGATTTCTTTGACCACCACAACCAGGCGTGTCATATTGATGATCAAATAGTGTGTGCTCTGTATGGACTGTGGGTGGACCAATAGCTGATCATCTTACAGGATGCAAAAATACTGACTATGTTTTATATATATAAACAGAACTATGACATTTTCTCATTTAAGGAACTGCTACAGCTGGAAAATCTCTGCAAGCAGCTCTATGAAACTGCTGATGGAAACATTCGGGCTGAGGCAGAGAAGGCACTTGTTGCCTTTGCCAACTCTCCAGACTGCCTCAACAAGTGCCAGATGTTGTTGGAAAGAGGCAGTGTAAGTTTCAAGACTTAGACCTCTGTTGTGTTTGAAGTTTTCATTTGTTACCATGACTTGATAATAAAAATGTTAAGGAAAAGGAATTTCAATTGTGAAGTTTTCATGTATACAATCCATTACCATCACTAGATCTAATTTTATTTTTTTTAGATTACATGGATAATTGTTCCTCTCATCAGTGAATCGGTGTCATCTATGTTTTTCCTTTTTTCACTATCGTGACCAGTCTGCATATGCTCAACTTTTGGCTGCCACAACTCTGACGAAGATGATTTACCGGCCAAACGTCATCCTTCCATTAGAACAGCGAGTAGACATACGTGAGTATTTCCTTTCCATGTTTATTTATTCATTCCTTTTAATCATTTTTTTTTCCATTTAAATTTCAGTGTGTTTGTGTGTCTTGTTTACGGCTGAAGTAGATTTTTGCCTTTTGTTTTTGTTACAAATTAGTGCTTTATTTCACAATCCTTGTGAAACAGATTATCAACAATGACAGGTTTCACTCAACTTGTCTCAAATCTTTTTGTCAGTATTTTGTTTATTTGTGATAGAAGTTTTAGAATCGTATCCCTTCATCACTGAAAACTGCAAATAAGGAACAGTTAAAGTATTGTTATTGTTGATAGGGCCGTAAACCTGAACTCATGATAACATGATTGTATTCACAGGAAACTATGTCCTCAACTACCTGGCGTCAAGACCAAAGTTGACACATTATGTTTCACAAGCTCTTGTCCAGGTAACTTTACTGGAGATTGTTTTTTTCTTGATTAGATGTGTTTTATTGAGCGCCTACAGCCCATGTATGGGGATAGACACTATACAAATGACCTTATTATTATTATTATTATCTGTTTCGGAAATCTTCGTATCCAAGAGTCAGGAGTTTTTTATGCAGAGAACAAGATCTGTTTATTGTAGCACAATGAATTTGTTCTTGAAGCAATTTTATAAATATTTTAATTTTTTTAAAGATGAGAAAAAGGAAAAAAAAGTTCCGTTAAAATGTTGTTTTCCTAACACTTTGATTTTTTTTCCTCAGTTATTTGCAAGGATCACAAAGTATGGCTGGTTTGATGTGAACAAAGAAGAATATGTTTTTCGGGATGTGGTACGAGATGTTGGAAAATTTATACAGGTAAAGGATCATTTTGACATGAACGATTTTTGTATTTGCAGTGGGTAATAAGTCATCATGGCTGTGTTTGGGTCTTCCCCTTGGGTCCAAAAAGTACTGAGAGGTTCAGTTGTAATAATAATGTTGCCTGCTTCTTCTTCTGTGTTCTTGAAGATGGTGGCAGGGTAAAAACTCTCATTGCCAGGGTTTGTCGTAGATCTCTTATGTCCCTTAGTGGTGTATTCAATTCTAAGTGCAGAAAGGAAAACAAAAGTTAGATGTTCAACACTGTATGCTTTTGTTATACACTGACTGAATGTTTTTATCAATGTTATCAGGGTTGCCACTATTTCGCGAATTAAAAACAAAATTGAAACACATACTCTATAGGCATGTATCATGTGAATGATCCATGTTATTATTTTTCATTTAGAGCGGTTCAACACATCATGTAATGATTGGAGTCCAGTTGCTGTCTCAACTTGTGTGTGAAATGAATCAAGTCAGCGAGGTAGGCACAGGTGTTATGTCCGGGGGGGTTTTCAGACTTTAGTTACAAGTGGTTTTTGTAGTGGGCAATCTCAGAGACCAAAAGTTTGATTCCTTTATTCTCTTGTTAGTCTACTTGAAAGATACATTCCATTTCATTTTAAAATTAACCTACCAACTCGGCCAGTTCTATCCAAGAAATAGAGAAAATCATCCACACAGCAGTTATATATATTACACTCTTTCTTAGATTTTTGTTGTCTTCTCAAAATGTTAAAACATACAACAAAGAAAAGAAAACAGTATGACGCAATTTGGTAATACTTTGAATGCATTTTTCCACTTTCTCTCTTTCAGTCAGAAGCAAGTAGATCCTTGACCAAGCATCGAAAAATAGCATCATCTTTTCGTGACTCGCAACTCTTTGAGATATTCCAGTTAGCCTGTTCATTGTTAAAGTCTGCTGCTGGCAACATCAAGTCTTTAGATTTTGCAGACAGTAATCAGGTTGGTCTACACTTTTATTCTACTTTAAAGAAGAGAAAACATTTCCTTCCCTTATGTCTCTTCGATATCTCTTATTTTATTTATTTTTTCAGTTTAACCTAAATTTCAAAGAGGATCGTGAAACCTCTCCTAGATGAGAACATTGCAGTTACACAGTTGTTATTCATCACATTTTTCAATATTTATTTTTCCGGAGAGAGAGAGAGAGAGAGAGAGAATGTATACATTTCATCATTTGATTTGTACAATTTATTTTATAAATGCTATAAAGTTGCTTTTGATTGGAGTAGATCATCATATTGATGGCAGTTATCAGGCCATCACATACAAAAACTTCCCATATTTTGCATGCACCTGAACTGAAAAATCTTACATGTTGGTCTGGTATGAAAAGAGAATGATTTGCTATGTTGCCTTTTCCATTACAGCACAGCCTCCTCTCCCATTCCCTGCGGTTAGCTCAAAACTGTCTTACCTTTGACTTCATCGGCACCTCAACAGACGAGTCCTCAGATGACCTGTGCACAGTGCAGATCCCAACCAGTTGGAGATCAGGTAATAATAATTGTTGAGTAATCCCTTGTGCTGGGAGCAGTTTGCGCTGGATAGCTGTCCAATGCCTTCCCTATGAAGTTACAGGTTTTTTTTGTAATTTGCTGGATGTTTGTGTGTTTTGTGTTTTTAATGTTTGTGTTTTATGAGAGTATTTTTTTTGTTGAAAAAAAGTGTTTTTTTTTAGTTAATATCAAGTATATATAGTAGAAATGTCTTTATTCAGGGTTGTATATGATTTAGATTGGGTGTGAAATCTGATTTTTTTTGTTTTTTTTTGTTGTTTTGTTCTATCACTGTGATGTAAATCATAGGCTTCATAGAATAACAAAATATACCAGATAGATACCCAGAATCTTCCATTATAGAATCACTGGAATGCCACTTGCAAGATCATTTTTTTGTTTTAAGAATTTTACTAAGAATGTGACGTAAAACATAAAACATAACTTTCACTTGAACAGAGAGTGACATTGCTTTGTCTTTGCTTTGCATGTCTCTTCATCTCTCTTTTTTTTCTCTTCAGCATTTCTTGATGTGGGCACTCTGGAGCTCTTCTTTGATTTGTACAGTGGATTGCCATCATCATTGTCACCTTTGGTACGAAGAAAACTTATCACCCTTTTGATCTATTGGAGGTGTTGTTGTTTTTTTAGCTTTTAGATTTACACCCCTGGCGACACAATTGGGTCATACAAGAGGTGGGGGACATACTGTTGATGTGTTGATTGTGGGCATACAAATAACAAGATTTATACATTTAGAGAGAGATGACTTTGTTAGCAAGTTTGAAGGAATGAGATGTTTTTGATTTCTTATGTCTGTGGTAGAATCTACCTCACAGCGAGAGAATGGCATCATTACGTTTGGATGTCAGCATTTTCCATTTGATATGAATTTGTGCTGCAACAATGACTTTTCATTGAACGACAAACCGTGTGAACTGTTTTACTGAACGATTATAGTGGTGAAAGATTGATTTTGTATATCATTTAGGATATCAAAACCAAGCTTAAATGTTATATCAAGATGCATAAAATATCCTTTCAGATGTGATAAGAATATCTTTACTAATTTATATGGCAATGCATTGCTGTAGCTCAAGGTTTGTGTCACTGACTGTATTTCCCCAGGCCCTGTCCTGCCTGGTTCAGATTGCGTCAGTGAGGCGGTCTCTGTTCAACAACACTGAGAGGGCCAAGTTCATCAATCATCTTGTCATCGGGGTCAAGGGCATCCTGGAAAGTCCACAGGTAGCAGATGAAATAATGTTACGTTCACTTTTATAGCGCTTTTCCTTTAAGTACTTTGTGGTCAATGTAATATGCTTGTTTTTTGTTCCCTCGTTAAAAATGTTTCATCATCCAGTGATATCAAAGTTGAATTCTGTCTTTAAATCTCATTAGGAAGTAGGCAAAAGTTATTGGATGGGTATAAGCAAAGTTGAAAAAAACCCAGCAAAACTTCTTGAAGTGCTAGACCTCACACATTATTTCTTTTATCAAAGAAAATTCAAATGATATGTCATGTAATGTATGGCTCATAACTAGAGTGAATAATGCTCTTTTGTTCTCTCTGTGTTGACAGGGTTTGTCAGACCCCAACAACTATCATGAGTTCTGTCGTCTCCTGGCAAGGCTCAAGTCCAACTACCAGCTTGGTGAGCTGGTCAAAGTAGATAACTACCCAGAGGCCATCAAACTCATTGCCGAGTTCACAATCACAAGTTTGAGAGTGAGTGGCAGCAGTGTAGTGGTGCAATAAGTTAATACGGATAATGAAAGTTCATGGTATGGTAATTGCTAATTTGGTCTACCCAGTTGATCGTCTCACATCGCCCTTCCAAATATATTTCCGGCAATTCCGGGCAATACAATAATTAAGATCTGTGCCGTTAAATAATAATAAGCGGATTTTACTTATCTTTTCTCGGACTAGCTCATTATCTCAACAACCCGCTTGAATTATAAATGTTTTATCTTGATGTATAACATTGTTGGAAGAAAGGCTTTTGTAAATTATAGAAAAGGACCAAGTTGACTTGTCGTAATTAATACATTTTTTCCCCATCTAATATAGATGTCACTTTATGATGTAGAACCCTAAGAATCTACTGAGAACTTGGTGAGACTTGTTTCATCAGGGCAGGAAAAGAATGGTCCATAATTATTATGATGCTGGTTATGTGACACAGCAGAAGAATAGATTTTGTGAAAAAATTGTAATGTTACACATATTTTTTTACCTTTACTGTATTACCTAATCTTCTCCTTGTGCTCCTCCTCAGATGTGGCAATTTGCACCAAACAGTGTTCACTACTTGTTAAGCCTGTGGCAACGCATGGTTGCCTCCGTGCCATATGTCAAGGCGACAGAACCACACATGCTGGAAACTTATACTCCAGAGGTCACAAAGGCCTACATTACGTCCAGATTAGAGAGTGTTCATGTTGTTGTCAGGTACAGACCCCTTGTCCTTGCAAAACTTAGTTGCTGGTAATGAACAAATGTAATGTATTGTCATTTTTTGGGTATTGTTTAACTTCTTAAATCTGATCTGCTACAATTAATGAACGTCATGTAGTTTGTCACTGGTAAGAATCATAAGACCTAAATTCAAATTGGATTTGAGTTAGTATGGTTTTGGTAAAGAGTTCAGTTGGTTTGGCAAAGCTGAAGTTAGATGATGCAATTCACAGCTTTCCATAGAGTTTTGTTTTTCCATGTGATACACTTGCAGTTTGTAAAACAATTGAAGTGTATTTTCTTGTCAGTTGAGTATCTACTTGTATTGATTATCAAAAACTTTGTCTTCATGACATATTGAACTGTTTGATCATTTCAGAGACCAGTCTGAAGATCCTCTTGATGATCAAGGAATGATAGCTCAACAATTAGAACAGGTGATACTTTTTTCTTAAAGTTACAAGAATACTAATGAAGTTTGTCCATCCTGGAGAATTTCTAGAAATGTGCAGTTCTCTACAATGGTTATTCTTTCTACAATGTGTATGTCAATAATTAATCGGCTATTATTATTATTTTCTATTATTAACTAGCTTTTACGTGTTCTTTGTTGTGATCACCTCATGATAAGAGAAGACCAACTACATCATGTGTGTAGTACATGTACGCAAAGTGCACAATTTAGTGTTTTTGTTATATTGGTAAGAAGTGGAAATTGGTATAATTATGAATCTTCATTATTATCAGTATTACTAAATACTCATACTTTCTTCTCTTTGTCTTTCAGTTATCAACTATTGGTAGATGTGAATATGAAAAGACTTGCTCATTACTGGTGCAACTTTTTGATGAATCCGCACAAAGATACCAAGAAATGATCTCATCAGGGCCGTCAGTGGAGTTAGCCATTGAAGAAGGTTTGTATCCTGCTCTGATTTTGTTCTCACTTTGTGAATTTATTTAATTGAATTTCTAATTTCACGGCCATTCAGAATTTCAAAAATTCTAGTTTGTTTAAAAATATTGATTTTTAAGGCATACTTATTTGTTTCTTCCATGAAATCATTTTTTTAAAACTAGAGTGATCACAGTTAATGTGACTATCCGTAAAAGGTTGATTAGAAACATTTAGTCAGTTGCGGCTCTCCAATTCATCATGTTACATATTTTTGTACATTATCCTCAGGTCGTCTCACGTGGTTGGTGTACATAATTGGGTCTGTGATAGGGGGTCGTGTGTCATTTGCCAGCACAGACGAACATGATGCAATGGATGGGGAGCTGGTGTGTAGGTGAGTGTGTGCATTTGCTTTTCAAACCTGTTTTACTCTCCTACTTTCATACTCTTTGAAAGGGTTGCATGTTGGCTGGATATCTTGTTGGAGTAATTTACTTGGCTTTAATGCTGGCGACCCTGGTTCAAATCCCAGTGAAGGGGACTCTGGTTATGTGTATTGTTTGAGCACTTTTTTGGGCTATCCGCTTCTGTCCTATAAGAGAGGGACATTAATCTGTGGGTCTCACCTCATCTATGAGTAAAACTGTGCTGCTAGGGATGGCCTTCACTTTCAACAAGTCTTTGAAAATTAGGCTCATGATCTTTAACAGAAAGGCTTTTACACTACATTCTAATTTTCACTATTAACAATGTTTCTTTAATGATGTTCCCACAGGGTATTACAGCTGATGAACTTGACTGACTCGAGACTTGCTCAAGGTGGCTGTGAGAAACTGGACCTGGCAATCCTCAGCTTTTTCGAACAGTTCAGGAAAATTTATGTCGGTGATCAGGTCCAAAAAACTTCCAAGGTAGACTTCTCATGCCATTATTTACTGATCCCTTTTACGGATTTTGTTTTGCTTTTCACTCATTTTAACATTCATCTTTTTGAGTGTTTGTGTCAGTATGTCAATCTAGTTGTTGTTATTTTCACTGACTGTTTTCATAAGACATTTTCAAGGAGACTTCCTGAATTATTTGCGCTTACTTGAATTAACGAACATGAAGAAAGCTAAGAAAAAGAAAGGGAATGTAGGTCCAAGTCTTCTTTTCCATGTTTTTATGACGTGCAGTTGTATAGAATGAGATAACAATGCTACCATCTAGAGCACTGCTGCCTTATGCAATAGTGGCTGTAAAGTGTTTCAAACTTGCTGAAGTGTATGGTAAGGGGCTATTTAAATGAATGCTATCCATCATTATTTTTCTAAATTTGTGCTTGATCTTATTAACAACTAGCTAATACTAATTATGATTATCCTTTTAAAAAAACAAAACAATTTTTGTCTTTGCTTTGGTATGCCTTATTATAGACTCATATTCTTTCTACCTCTGTTGATATAAGACAGACAGATTAGTGCTGCGGCCTGTGAGTCCATTATTTGTCTGGTGTATGAATGAGGCTTTATTGAGTCATCATCAGGGGGACTAATTGGACATTATATTCTCTGCTTTTTTATCATCTGCTACCGCTACTTTTATGTTTATTATGATCTTAAAGGCAGTGCTGTTGATTTCCATAATATCAATATGCAAGTTGGGTTCAGTGTTTAGTGCTTGGTTCTATAATACAAATATATTTTGAAAAGAGAATTGAAAGTTAATAGAGAAATATGAATTTACTTCCTCTTCCTTTGTCTATAGAGCATGCATCTCATGTTGCATTGTCTTCATCCATGATACTTGATCAGAAAACATTAACTTAGTTGCAAAAATCTTGAAATTGGATAGACTGATTTGATTTACAATACTTTAAACAATATCTCATGTGAAAAATGGATAGCAATTAAAGGCCTGAAAATCCTTTTAAAAGTAACAGAAACAGAACTTTTGAAACTTGTGTCATCTTAGGACAGATGTACCACGTTGTTAATTATTGTTTGGCTGAGTCTCAATTACATTTTTTGAATTCTCTTTTGTGGTCCGGTTCTTTTGATTTGAAATCCAACTTTTAGCATGCTCAATTATGTTTTTTTGACATGGGGGGGAAACATTCTGCTGGAGATATCTATGCAATCTTGCTTTGGGTTTTTGTCTTCATGTTTGTTTGTTTATATTGTTTTAACAGATTATTGGTGTACAGGAAAATATGCCACTGTGTTAAATACAACAAAGTTGTATATGTGGGTTTATCACAGGGCATTTTTCTTTTTTAATCGATGCCCTTCTCCTTCTGTCATTGGGATTTTGCTATGCCATTTTTCGTTTGCTCTGTTTCTGAAAACGAGACAAACATTCCTTTTATTGTGCATGAGAAGAAACATCTTTTTAAAACTGTTTAACACACTCTTGAATGCCTTTTGAGAGGAAAAAATAAGAGCTACAGGAAGTTCGTTTTTTTGTACAATATGAATATATGGCCTCAGGTACATCCATCCTGCTTGAAAGTTTTTAAGAAAGTAGTTTACTCTGTTGATTGGACAATTCGGCAGCCTAGAACTAGAGTGTATCCAAGTTTTCATTAGGAACAACTGAAGGACAGAAATGTGAATGAAAATCGAATGTTGATGGATTCATACAATTGGTTCAAGAAGCATTAAGAACGAAGTGTGGAAGAACATGATCGGTAACACTGCACATTATGGCTTTCAGTGATGATTCCTGTGGGAAATTTGAACACAGAATGATTGCCAATGTTGTTTTTTTCTTTCAGGTTTACAGACGGTTGTCAGATGTGCTGGGTTTGAGTGATGAGTCCATGGTGCTGAGTGTGTTTATTGGGAAAATGTAAGTCTTCACCTTTGGAGCATGACAACATGGATTTGTGTGCTCTATAAACAACTTCATCTTCATCATCTTCATCAAATAACAAGATGTGTTGTTGCCTGGTCAGTGCCCATTCCAACTGTCCAACATACCGACAAGATCTTTTCACTGTCATTGTCTAAAGTCAGGTCCCCTTTTTACTCGCCTGCTGATGGATAAAAGAAAGTCTAAACACCCTGTATTCAAACTCAGGACGTGGCTATCTATAAATGACTTGACTTACATGTATGTATGCCTCTTGATTCTCTGTGGAACAAAGAACCATATAAGAAAAATCTTCCAGTGAACTCATTTCTCGTCTATCTCCTTGGCCAATCTGTAAATGATCTATTTTATTGTGTCTGGACCAGAGGGGTTTTGTGACTGCATTGCACAATTGCATGAACAAGTGGCCAATTTGAAGGCCCTTCAATCCCAGGTTACAGAGCTAAGCTGCCATGGATATGTAGGTCTATACGTGTAAGACCACTTGAAGAACAAATAGCTCATACTATACTTTGTGCCTGATAGCAACACCAACATCAATGAGAAATTGTGTTCCCCAGCATCACCAATCTGAAGTACTGGGGAGGCAGTGAGCAGATCATCTCCAAGACCCTCCAGCTGCTCAGTGACCTGTCGGTGGGCTACAGCAGCGTCCGCAAGCTGGTCAAACTGGAGGCTGTGCAGTTCCTGCTCAACAACCACACTGTAAGTGGACTATAATACACTACCTGCTGGTGGTGGTGGTGATGATAATAGTGATGATGGTGGTTTTGGTAGTGATGGTGATAATGATGATGGTGGTGGTGGTGATGGATGAGAGGATGATGGTGGTTGTGGTTTTGATGATAATAATGATGGTGGTGGTGGAGGATGAGGATGGTGATGATGATGATATACTATATAAATGTATCTATTATTATCCATCCACTTTGTCCATGCCAGAGCGAGCACTTTCCTTTCCTGGGCATCAATGCTGGGAGCAGCTCGTCGGGTGACATGCGATGCAGGACCACATTCTACACAGCTCTGGGGAGGCTCTTACTGGTGGACCTGGGGGAGGACGAGGAGAGGTTCTACCGCTTCATGATGCCTCTCACAGGTAAGAATAGTGATAATATACAGATAGCACTTATATAATCGCTTCACCCCGCAAAAGCAAGCTCTAAGCGCTTTACATAGACAGAAAACAACACTGTATACAATATTCATGTCATTATATCAGGCACAGTACAATGCACAATAGTCAACAATACAGTATTTTATTTCATAGGTGCACAATGCACGATTTTCAACAACACAATATTTTAACTAATCTGAGAACAATGCACAATTTCAGCAATAGAATATCTTTGCTCATCCATCATATATAGAACCTTAGTTGGTAAACAAGAAGGATTTCAAGACTTTTTTAACATTTTTGATGTGATCTGCATCCTAGGTAGCACCCAACACCACAGCAGTTATTTTGACCGACATTGATATTTCCATGCATTTGCATGTTGATGTTTTGTAAAATTATTCAGGGATGTAAATGGTTTTGTCTGAAATCAGATTTTTCTGAATGCAAATTAAAGTTAAGAAGTAATCAACATATTGTATAAGAGTAAGCAATATCAAACCCCATGTATGGGATGCCTACAATCAAATTTTCATACTTACATCATCTCCCTTTGACATCCCTGATCCATATCAATTGCATTGTTTGACTTTGATATTTCAATCCATTTACATATTGCTCTTTTTTTTTTTTAGATCATTACCGTAACACTGCTTTCTGAAAGACCATTCGAATTTGGTCTAAAACATACATCAAAGTTTGTGACAAAAGGCTATATCAACTTCTAAGGTTGTTTTTTTTAACCTATGATCGGTGTGGTACATGAATGGAAAGGGGATTTTTGCTGAGAGATTGTCATTTTTTCATTATTTTCTGTTTAAAATATGGAACTCTTGGCAATCATTTGAGAAATGTTTGGTACGATGTGAATGTTGACAAAAATCGACCAGTTGCCTTTGTTTCTTTCAGCCCATTTTGAGAGAGTGGGTGGTCTGTTAGCCAATGCTAATGCTTCAATCTCCATGGAAGATGCCAAAGTAAGACATGATTTGTTTCTCTTGCCACTGGTGCTATCATCTTTTGTTTTGTCTGTTCTTTCCATTTGACTACATTTACTCTCTTCCGTCCCTTACCAAAGAAATCGTTCACCGGTGAACGATGATTTTGTGATGATGTAACTCACAACATTTTTAATTTCTGGCAACTGTTTTGGCTTTTTCTTTTTAAGATAATGTGTTTTGATCGATTCAGCACAAAAATGTTTTTGAAAAGGTTTATTTTGCAAGAAATCCCGTTGTAAAAAACGTAAACACGAACGACGCCATCTTGGA
>JAUELK010060965.1:0-22475 GCA_031471215.1 Gastropteron pacificum | reverse complement strand
CTCTCTCTCTCTCTCTCTCTCTCTCTCTCTCTCTCTCTCTCTCTCTCTCTCTCTCTCTCTCTCTCTCTCTCCGGGCGCCTTTGTGTCCAGGCCAAAGAACCAACGTCATTTCCAGCCAAACCTGACTACATAGAGCATAGTTATACCAAAGACTATAAATAGTCTATAGTCTTTGGTTATACTTACGTCCCACATAGCAAAGATGTGTCCGAAGAGCACTGCGTAGGCACCCCCGGCCGCCCCCACCAGGCCTACGTTGTGGTCAGTGATAGACTGGCCTAGGGACCCTGTGGAGGATTGGGGGTGGATGGAATATATCGGGTTGTGATACCAACTTCAAATTGTATGTTTATTATTAAAAACATCAGGAAGAATTCTTGTCCAGTTCTGATACCAACTTCAAATTGTGTGTCTCTTATTGAATAAATCGGGTATGATTCTTGTCCAGTTCTGATACCAACTTCAAATTGTATGTTTCTTATGGAATACATCAAAACAGCAACAAACCCCACTTGTTTACTCACTCAATCCCCTAGCTGATGTACTCACCCACAAGGACACCAATCAGGTAGACTGAGGCAACCCTCCAGAACGAGAAGATGACCTCCACAGGAAACCCAATGGCCAATTGAAAGACGACGTTGAAGGCCAAGTCCACCCAGCTGGGGGAGAAAGAAAAAGCAATGAGGAATTTGTTAGACTATTATTATATTGTCTAGTAATTACTACAAGAGAACAAGGGAAGTAATGCATCCTAAACTGTAATATTCATGAATTAAGTGGATTACCTCAATTCATTGTCATGCTTTTTACCCAGTGAGCACTTATTAATATACTTTGTCAACATTCACTTCCTTCCTTTATGTAACCCTCATTCTTGTTTGTGAGCCCAGAGACTCTGTACCTGAATTATATGCCTGTGTGATAAAAACAACCTCCATCAATAACCTTGTTGTGTCTTAAAGTGGAAGCGCCCCATGGTTTTTAAGGTGGCCATCCACAACGAAGTTTTCCTTTGAGGCCCAGGTTTGAGGCTAGGCCTAGAGGCCTGGACTCACATTCCTGTTTAAATTTTGACTTGTGAGGGGCCTGTGTAGATTGCCTTCGGGCCTGGTTCTGTCGTGCGCAGGCATTGCACAAGCCTGGCCTCAAGGGGAAACTGCATCGTGGGTGGGCCCTTATATGTCTTAGTATCCCTATTGAACGAATACCAGCAAATTATTTCATACCTACTCTGTCAAACTTTCTGTGAGAGGCCGAATGGTTAACGCGTTGGGTTAGCGTGTTTGGTCTCCAAGCGGGCAACCCTGGTTCGAATCCTGATGGGTGCATTCTGAAAATAGGTCGCGTGGGCAGTTTTCATGGCTGTCCACCCCCGTCCTATCGGAGACGGACGTTAAAACGCAGGTCCCACCCACCTCTTATATAATCTAAAAAGTGTCGCTGTGTGTGTGAATCTCAAACTGAAACAAATACAATTAAAAATAACCTGACTACTTTAAATGAACAATCTTGAAAACGAAACGAACGCGTTATGAACACAAGGACGGTTAGAGAAGTGCTTTGCCACACATTTTTCACTGTGCCCAGGTGTAAAAAAGGTACCCGACTTTAGTGAAAGATCTTGTCAGAATGTTGGTATTGGCGCGGACTAGGCAGCATTACCCGTATGACTCCCAGGAGGTTGAAATGGCTTTGGAATGAAACAGGTCTGCCATGGGAAATAATGTAATGTAAAGCGCTTTGAGCATGCTGTAGAGCGAGAAAATGCGCTATATAGATCGGCTATTATTATCTTATTTGTTGATACGCACCCATCATGCAGGAGACAGTAAGTGAGGAATCTCCAGAACTCCCTCCGTCTGACAGGTGTAAACCACAGGTCATTGTGAGAGCTGGTGGTGTTAGCGGGGATGACACCTTCCATGGCAGACACCAGGTCTTCGTCTGTACTGTAGTACACGTAGACGCCGAGCTGTAGTGAAGTAGTAGTGGTGAGAAGTGGATCTTATTATAGTGGAGCCAAGGACGAATCCCACTATTGTTAAAAGGTCTTTAAATGCGCCGCCAAACGAGTGGTGGATCAATGTGGTATTCCCATTCAGAGGGTATTGTGCTGCTTGGGGATTTGCCAACGTTCAATTTAACCGATCGACAAGTTTTCTTTTGAGAAAATATAGGCCTACTGAACTTCATGCAAATGATAGGGTTAGGCCCAATCTACATCTGTTCCCTCGTGAAAATACCAAATTGATAAATAAAAAAATGCCCCTGCACTGGATGTTCTCGTTCAAACTCAAGTCAATGAACAAAACGTCTGAACATTGTGAATCTATGGTCAATTGCAACATTTAAGATACAAGTATGGTATTGTGGTATTGAGTAAATGTCAGAGTAAAAGGGACAAATAAAAACAGCGCAAAATAGTTTCACGTTCACAAGCAAGTCTAGATCTAGATCTAGAATTATATAAACACTCTCCCAAGAAAAAATGGGAATATTGAAGATAAAGGGGGTTGATCAGAGGTAAGAGACGGAAAAGCTGGATGGAAAACATAAAGGAAGTGGCAGAAATCAAGATAAACCAGTGCGGTGAGGTGGTGAAGGACCGTGAAGTCCATGGAATCCAAGTTTCTCAAGACGAGAGAACCCTGGTGAGGGTGAATAAACCTACTCCTCCGCCCCAGGAAAAAATCAGTAGACTGTTGTGTCTATTGATTAAACTTCCCATGGCTACAAAAAGCTTCCTGTGCACAATGGCACGGTAAATGATATACTTGAAGTAGTATGAACATACCTGTGCTGGAACGACATACAGGGACTTGCAGCTTTCCACTAGACTGTCATCCTTTTCTAGTACTTCTAAATTGTCTATCACTTTCTTGTGACTGCTTTTCCCGATGAGAGCAGAGTTAGTCCATTCCCCGGTGGTACGACTCTGTTCGTGAGAGGTTTCTCCCCACCCGTCCTCTCGGAGAGGGACATTAATCTCAAGTCCCATCTCTGATATGACCAAACTGTGTTGCTAGTGACGGTGAACGTTAACTCTAAACCCAAAAAAACAACCTACACACCTGTACAACAGTGATCAAGATCATGAAGATGGCAGGAGGACAGCACCGGTATCCCTTGACCTTGTTCTCCACTTGCTCCTGGGTGGCCACATTCCGACAGATGACGGGCAGAGGCCCTGTGGCGGCTGACTGGGACCTAGGCACGAAGGCCCCACTAGGATCTTTGTGAAAGTCTGTGTCTGAGTGGAAGCTGAAAGAATCCTCCTCTGGGAACGTCTCGCCCATCACCTGTAGCATCATTATTATCATCGTTAGAATCGTCATTGTCTTCGTCGTTATCATAATTTGTAATCATCAGTATTGTATACAGTATACATACGATGATGATGATGATGGTGATGATTATGGTGATGAGGATGATGATGCAGTTGCTGATGCTGCTGATGCTGCTACTGGTGACGACGAAGACGATGAAGAGGACGACGATGACGACGACGACGACGATGATGATGATGATGATGATGCTGCTGATGGTGACGACGACGACGATGACAGTACATACGTACAATTTTGACAAACTCTGTGTAGGACATGACTTTGGTTCTGTGGAAGTCTGCTATGTCTGCCAATTCTGCCACTTTCTCTGGAGGAAGCAACTCTCTGTAATCCGCATCTGCCAGCAGCTTGCGCAGTTCGTAACACGCCAGCTTCTCTCCGCCGTAGACATACTGGGTGGGTAGGGATGGGTGGGGTTTGGGTTGGGGTTGGGTTTTGGGTTGGGTTGGGGGTTAGGGTGGAGTTTAATGTTTGTTTGTTGTTGAGTTTACGTTAGGTAGGGTTTTTGGTTGGGGTTTTGGGTTGTGTGGGGGTTTTTCGGTTCGGGTGGGGTTGGGGTTTTGGGTTGTGTGTGGGGTTTGGGGTTCGGGTTGGGTTGGGGTTTTGGGTTGTGTGTGAGGGTTTGGGTTCGGGTGGGGTTGGGGTTTTGGGTTGCGTGTGAGGGTTTGGGTTCGGGTGGCATTTTGGGTTGGGTAGGTAGGGATAGCAAGGTGTGTGGTGGGGCATTGGAGTTGGGAGGGGGATGGAATGTGGGTTAGTCAAGATAAAGGTATTGGCTTTGTGGATTGGATGAAATGATAGGGACAATCACTAGTTGACAATCAAGAATAATTCATATAATGTAACATGACCTTTTATTCTGCAAACTACAGTTGTTCTTTATTCGAACGTAAGGTTCGACAGTACGTTTAAACAAAAGTAAGACTCAAACTCAAAGTTGACTCATACTCATACATAACATTTCATTCATTTGAATGTAAGATTCAACAGTATGTTTACTCAAAACTAAGACTCAAACTCAAAGTGGACTCATACATAACATATCATCATAAGAGAGGTCCACCCTATGTCTACGTTATGACAAGGGTGGATGGCCATATAAACTGCTCATGCGACCCATGTCCAGAGTCCACCACACGGGAATTCGAACCAGGGTCGTCCTCAAGGAAGCTAAACGAGTTAACCCAAGTGTTAACCATTCGGCCATAAACGGAATGTGAAATAAAAGACAAGGAAAAAAACAAGAGTTTTAAAATCCTTAAAGTTTTCGTAAAAAATTTTTTTTTTTATCTTTGGAACTTACCCGCTGGAACAATGGTCTGAAGTACTGTTACAGCAAAATTCGTTCGAGTTGATACAAAATATGGGGAAGAAAGAATGATAACAAATTAAATCATGTGTTACAAACAGACAAACTTCGAGGTTTTTCACGAATTTCAACGTTAATGAAAGTATTTGGCATGATATAACTAGACCTATGGCTGCCGAGTAATAATAGCGTATTATAAAGATTTTGCTAATTCTTAACGTTTTGGTGCTCTTTCTACGTGCTTGAAAGCATGCCCCCCTCTCTCTCTTTTCTCTCAATATCTCAGTATATATTTTCATCTCTCTCTCTCTCTGCTTCTCTATCACTTTCTTTCTTACCCACCCTCTCTGCATTTCGCCCCCTTCTCCTCTCACTTTCGTTACGAACACTGAAGTAAGTGTCTACGAAAAAAAAAGAGATTAGCATACATTTCCTCCGAAAAAAACTGAAACACCACACCAAGATAAGCCACACAATATTGAATAATCAATGTAGAACCATTTTCACAATGAAGACGGCCTGGTGAGTCCGCCAGGCACATTGTTCAAATACTAAGCATTCTTTAACCCACGGCAGTAACCTGAACAAGTGCCGCTCCTATGATTGTAAAACGTCTTGTCAGCTGGCGCAATAATGACATAATGCAGAGAAACGTCTGATATCGTGCGGAAAAAGCCTGTTTTATTTCCCCATGAGGTGCCTTTTCCAATAGGTGGACATTGTCTTGCGCTACGTTCACGTGGAAAAAAAAAATAGCCTTTTGAAAACAGGCTTTTCCGGATGTTACCGAACGCTATCAAGCGCTTTTCTGCGTTTTCAAATTTGTTCCGACAGCTCTAAAGAATATAATCTTGATATCCAGGGGAGCCGCGACTTTCCAGATGCCATGCAAGCGTACACATGGTCCTGGTCTCCCTGTATGGTCTAACCTGCTCAAGGTTGTCCCGCAGTTCCGCCTGGGTCTCGAGGTCGCCGTCCACGCTGTACACCTCGCTTGAAGTCCGTGTGGAGTGGGCACTGAACACACGGCCGTAGTCTGCGATCATCTCTCGCCACCTCGACATCTTGGGGCCTTAGACAGGTCTAGCAATGGATCTGTGTAGAAGAGGGGGAAAAAAGGGCAAACCTAGATCTAGTTGAATTTTGGAGTTGGCACTGAACATACGACCGTAGCCTGTGATCTTCTCTCACTACCTCGACATCTGAGTGGAATTTAGACAGGTCTAGCAAGTGATCTGTATGCAAAAATAGAGAATTCAGATTTAAAGTGACTGTAAACCTCGCTGAGCTTGCTGTGGAGCGGGCTGAAAGGCTATTTATAATGTTTCCTATACATTGTGGACAGGGCATTGAACACACGACGGAGTCTGCGATCATCTCTCGCCGCCACCTCGACATCTCGGGGCTGTAGACGGGTCCAGCAATGGATCTGTGTAGATGAGTAAAAAAAGAAGAGCACATCTAGTTGAATTTTTGAGGTGGCACTGAACAAACGACTGTTGTCAGCGCTCATCTCTCTCCCACCTGGAGGTCTTTGGGCTTTAGACGGGTCTAGCAACGAGACAGCCCTAATGTCATCAGTCTTCCAGCAAGAAAAAATGGCGAGAGATACAGATTCTAGGTCACAGCAAGACGCTGAAAAAATGGCACAACCTACTGAGTATCAACATACATTTTTTATCCTTAGGGTGACAAACGAGTAAACGATAGTTTGAGCAAAAATACTAGATCTAGATTTAACGGCGAGGGACTTGTCCAAGCACGGGTCCGAGAGAAATACACTGAAAGACACACGCATCATGTTGTTTCATGAAGATATGCGCGGAAGTTATAGACATACGCGCATCACCTTTGTCCCATAGGGTTATAAGATGTAAGCATACAACTTGTAATAGGTGATCATTATTGATTTCGACATCTTTCGTGTACAAAAAGACAACGTGCGAATCTGTTGCATTTCAGGGGAGACCATGTATCGTGGCAGGCGACAGCATTGCTCTCTATCATAACATGATGCAGAGTGCTTCTGGGTCGTGAAAAAAACCAACATGACAACGTGACAGATTCACCGGCTCGATACAAGAATGAAAAGGCTGTTTTTTTTAATGTTTGTTTATCGACAACGTGGTATTCGCCTGGGAGTATATACACACAGTAGAATTGTATGAATGAGTGGGGATGTAATATACAATCTGTATTGTATTGTCCAGTTGGCCTACAGTAAGACATGAATGCAGGCAGCGAACACCTCTTTTCATCTCAAATCTATGGACCTCAGCTTTGGACGCAATGGAATGCACATGTAGGCCTACCATATGCATGGCTCTATAGGTCATTAAGACTACCGGTACTTGCAGTTTGAAGAACGCGTAACTCATATCTTGCACCTGGTGTAAACAACAAACGAATTTTCAAGAGCATGTAGAGGAAGATAATTGTAATAACACACTTTCAAGTAGGCCCTTTAACAGCATTTGAGGGTAGGGTAGGGTCCACTTAACAGTGTCGCGAGGAATGATTTGATTACCTCAGATATGAAGATAGTACAGCAATGTGTTCCACATGGCTATCGTACAACCGCTGACAAATCCAAAATGTAGGCTGCTCAGGAACATGGGGTCGATTTATCTGTTAAGCTATTAAGAGGGGGTGGGGTGGAGTCGTTAGTAGAAGGGTGGGGCCCACGTATACGAGACTCTCTATGTATCTGCCAGTCCTCTTGAAGGACGTTGCCTCTTGAACCCTCCTGCGATACAACACTGCCTGCTTCTGTAGTTGTTCCTAGCCAGTCCCTTATTTCCTGTTCCCATCTTCTTGTTGGTCTTCTTCTACCTCTTCTTCCCTCCATCATCGATTTCAGGATGTGCTTTTCGAGTAACTCGTGTCGTTTGGTGTGGCCAAAATAGTTCAGGTTTAACTTCTTGATAGTTTGTAGTAAAGTTGGTGATGAAATGCCAATCCTCGTCGATACTTTTTTAAAATTAATTCAGCCATACCTGCAATAACTGGACTGATCGATCAAAGAACTGTGACGCTACGTGTATTATGTTACCATTACTGCAATACAATGTTTAAGGCTACCAGTACGGTGCCATACAGAGGCTTACTATTTTCTCTATTTTACTATTTGTGGTACCGGGTACTGATCCCCCCCCCCCCCCCATATAACAACAAAACGAAACAAGAAATCCACCCTAGCAATAATACCCCCCAAAAAAAAAACAAAAAAAAACAAAAAAAGAAGAAAAGAAAAGAGAAAAAGAAAGAAAGAAAGCAAGCGCACATTGTTGTCGTATAAGAAACAGAAGACATATACTTGTAAGCCTACATAGTATTGACAAGAACAAAAAGCCTTGGTTGAACACAACTGCTGTCGACATCATAGAACAGCACAGAAAAGCTCTGTAGCCTACATGTACCCATACAGTATAGTGTTATGTGGGATGTAGTAGAAACATGTTTTCAATCGTCATGTTTCACAAAGCAATTAATGCATAACTGTTCTCTGAGTCCACTCTAAAAAGCGAACGTGAACAATTAAATACAGTACCAATAGTCTACACCAACAGGCCTATTAATGCCTACATGAAACCTAAGAAAATAATCGAATGACAGTGGCGTTCGTGTCTCTGACAATTCTGAGACATCCATCCAAAGAATATATTCATAAGGAATGGCGTATATACTTGACACACCTAGACCCTGCTCTAACACACTCTAAATATTCACACAAACAATCTGCAATACTTACATAATACAAAAGGGAAGAAAATACTCCAAAGACTTCTTTAAGAAGTTGAGACATCCACACAAAGTATGCACTGTATTAATGAGGAGTGACGTAAAACAGCAAGACCGTACGCTAACACACTTTCAACATTCACACAAACAATCTGCAACACTTACATAATAATATAGACCTAGAAGGGAACAAAATGCTCCAAAGACATGTTCTAAGAAGTTGTGACATCCATACAAAGAACATACTGTATTAATGAGGAATGACGTTGTAAAACAGCAAGACCGTACGCTAACACACTTTCAACATTCACACGAACAATATCTGCAATACTCACATACCAGGCAATATAACAAAAATGAAGAAAATACTCCAAAGACTTGTTTAAGAAGACATTGGGATTCGTGTTTCCGATACATTCTGAGACACCCACCCCACATTGTACGCATGTATTAACAAGGAATGGCGTTTGTAACACAGCACACTTTGAACATTCACACTAACAATCTATAGGCCTAATACAACCTTCATTACTTACATGTTTCTGACAAATTCTGAGCAATCTACACAAAGAACATATTAATAAGGTGTGACGTATGTAAGACAACAAGACCGTACCCCAACACACTTTGAACATCCATACAAACAATCTACATGTATAATACTTACATAATATAAAAGTGAAGAGAATAGTCCAAAGACTTGTTTAAGAAGACAGTGGGATTCGTGTTCTGACAAATTCTGAAACATCCACCCAAAGAATATTATATTAATAAGGTGTGACGCATGTAACACAGCAGGGCCGTACACGAACACACATTGAACATTCATAGAACATCTCCAGTTTCGACTGTTTACTCAGCTCCACCCAGTCTTCTTCAACCTCCCCGTGTTCTCATGGCTTAGAATACAATATTATGTGGGCCTAACTATGATCTACACCTCAGGCCTCAGACTGGCGCTGTTGGGGCCCCTCCCTTACAGCGGTAAAACCACGTATTTGCATTTGGCAGGTTTAGAAGTTAACATTACTAACTAATGTATGACCTGCCCCTTGATTCCACATCTATATGGCTTCATAAAACAAAAATGAACTGTAAATTGGGCCTACAACAAAACGTCACATTATCACTGAAGACGACCGTTTAATCTATTTTACTGGAAATTCCAAAATGTCAGATATGCCGTTGTTTGCGTTGTACATGTCGGCCTACATGGTATTGAAATGCTTTATCGCAAACGGCTATTGAAATGTCCCAGGCCCCATTGACTCCTTTGAAAAAGGGGGGCTTGCATTTCGCCCTTTAGCCAGTCCTGCAATGGAAAGTCGTGGAGACGTTGGGTTAAGGGTGGGGAGGGGTGGGGTGGGGGAGGGGGTCAAGTGGGGCGGGGTGGGATTGGAAATGGGAAAGGTGTGTGTCAGGTGTGTGGTTTGGGAATGTTAGGGGTGGCTTGGGGTCTATCTATGATTGTCTTTCTTTCTTTCATGTTTTTCTCTTTCTTTCTTTCTTTCTTTTTTTCTTTCTTTCTTACTTTGTTTTTTTCTTTCTTTCTTTCTTTTCTTTTTTTTTGTCTTCTCTTTTTCTCTTACTTACTTACATACTTCTTTACTTAACTTGTACTTACTTGCTTAATCCCCCCCCACACACACACATGCACACATATAATGTGCAGCTTTATATGTCTTTCTTGATGGGGGAAATAGAATGAAAACTTTAATTCAACACGTTTTTCTCTGAATATAATCTAGATCTAGATCTAGTTCTCTAACGACAAAATAGCCACACAAAATGTGAATTTCTGAAAAAAATAGACATGTAGGGCCTATCTTAATTCTCTAATGGACTATATTTTGTTCAGATTCAAATAATCTATAATAATCCACCGAGAACAGAAACATTCAAATTGACACTTATTGTCTGTAGCCTACCTTTTTGCTGTTGGTAAAATATAGCTCAATAATGACATTCAATCTTGAGTTGCAGAGCTATAGAGCCATGGTCTCCAGTGATTTTTAGGTCGTTTAAACAACTTAATTGTTAAATACCCTCTACTTTAATTAGAATGTATCTCTATTGAACTGTGACTTTATGATTTCGTTAATTACCGTCTTTTTAGGTAGGCGTATATCATCATGCACCAGCACTATGCATAATATATGTTCTTTTTTTTTGCCCTCTTCTGTTGTTTCTCTTTATATCTTACCATCCACGTTGCTTTGAAGCTGCAACTCTACATAGCATGCTATGCACTTCTGTAAAGCTGTCAGAACCCCCCCCCCAAAAAAAAACAAAAAAACAAAAAAACAACACAAAAAAACCCAACTCCAAATAAATAAATTAACAAACAAACAAAGGAAAAAAAACCACCACCACCACCACCACAAAAACAATAACATTAGACTAGACTCTAGATCTAATAGCTTGGTGTTTGCACAGCGTTTGAGAATTGTCTGCTACAAGAAAAATAGGAAAAGAAAATTATACTATTATCAGGAATAGTTCGCAAGATTGATTAAGATTGAGGTTTAAAACTGCTATAGACTACTACAAAAGAGAAAGCACAGTAATATGTCTATCTGCTGTTATACTGTCCTGTCTTGTTATTGTTGTTACATTGTTAGTTTTGTTTTGCTGGTCACTGGTTAGCCGAAGTAGCCTAATCGTCGTTCGTTGGCGATGAAGTAACAGTAGGCCTAACAAGTAAGTGACAGTGCTCTCCGTCTGCTCTGAATCTGAGCTGTGATGTCTAGGCTATGGATAAAGGGAAAGAGGCTTGGATAAAAGGAAAGAGGCTTGCATTGCTCCACCAAGTTTGCGTCTGCTCCAGTTCTTCCATCCAAAGCACGGTATTCTGATACTTGGATAGTAGGCCTAGAGAGACGTATCACTGACTCACTGACCCTAGCCTTAAGTAACTAACTGCCTTAACTCAAACTGCCCTTTACTTACTAAGAAAATTAGATTGTTCTAGATATCTAGATCGGGACTGGTTACCGAAAGCGGTCCCTGGTGGTGTGTCATTTTTTTGAACCCTAACCCCTAGATCTAGATCTAGCTAAATTTGTTGTTGATTTTCATTTCAAAAACAGAAATTAGGGGGGCTTAGGGGGGCCAGTCCCCCTAAAACCGCCCGCTTTCCCACCCCCGGAAAAAATGACACACCACCAACACACCACCAGGGACCGCTGTCGGTTTAACCAGTCCCTCTAGATCTACTTTGGAATTGCCGTTATTATCACTCAGCAGACTCTATCTCTACTCTATAGACTTAGTCTTTCCCTTCTCTTACTTTTCTTTCTCTAGATCCAGAATCTAGAAATACGGATGGACACCCTGATGGCTCTATATCTATATCAATATATATCACTCCGGACAATTTTTGTTACCTCCATTGCAGAATTTAGTTTCACTGTCTTTTGAGCAATATGAGTGTAATAATATGACACAATTTAACATTTTAATTACCTAAACTAGAAAATCTAGATCTAGATCTAATGTTTCTCTACGTCCTTCTGAAAAGCAAGAAAAACAATGCGGGGGCAACATATTCATGCTATTTTGCTCCATATTTAATTCTTAGTGACCGGCAAGTATCAACATTCTCTTCTTAATCTTAACTACGGGGATGACTGACATTGCTTGAGGGAGGAAGATGATTTCAGCTTCCGGGTCATCTATAGTTATATTTTGAGTTCAATGGACTTGTAAAATCAAGTTAACATACATGTACCCAAAGCATAAATATATATAATATTTTAACGAAGGTGCCTTGTTTGTAGCCAAACTATTGTAACTTTGTGTGAAGGGGGGGGGGGGGGAGTGTACAGTGTGATGAATAAGATTAATCGTGTTTCTCATCACTCCGTACAAAACAACCTTAGACTCAGATATAAATATTGATTTGCTCATTTTATATATGGAATTTACTCTAGCATTGTGCCCATGTGTACTGCACATTCTGTCCATTTCCCTTTCTCAGTGTACTAAAAATATAAAGAACAGTCTAAGCAATCTGAGTCGCAAAAAGAAACACGCTCAAGAGTGCCCTATAAAATAATGAAGAGAAACCTAATTAAATATAGTTAGTGAAAATGTTTTTGATGGTTAGTTTTATATGTAATTGAAGCACATATATTCCCTTGCCCAGTGGCTAGCTTTTTTAATGTTCTTTCCAGAAGATTACATCTTAAACTAGGCTGACTTCTTTAGATACTGGAAGAGAGTTCTTGAAGCACTTTTTATGCTATACCTATAACATATATTGCTTTACTTTAACTGTCACTCATGTCATAATGATTCTGAATGTTATTATTCAGATACCAACATGACTGAGCAGCGGTTGGAAGTCTCGAGAGTGTTTGATTTACCAGGAGAGTCTACATCAACATTGTCTGTCAACAGTAACGAAGCTATGGCTTCTTCTACATTGGCATCACTAGAGAGCTCACAGCGTGAAAAGGGTATTGAATTCTGAATCACCTAGCTTCCAATTTTTTCTTCTGTCTTTTGTTGTTGTTGTGCTGTTTAAAGTGTCTGCGTTCTCTCAGTCTGAGGTTAGACATAAGTATTAGATACTAATTCTCTTTTCGTTGCTTACATTTCAGCCCTTTGCTTGGGTCTCTTTTTTCAGTTTGAGATATCTCTACTCTTTTTTGCTCAGATTAGGATTAACCGACCTCCAAAACATTTCTTTGTTTATTTTCTATGTGTATGTGAGCAGGAATAACTTTGTTAAGATTTCACTTATGTTTTCAATAAGGGATTGAATAGATTAGTAGTGGCTCAAGTTAAGAATTGTTTTATCATGTACAAAATGTGCAGAATTTAAAATTTACTCATTTTTGCTCATAAAAAAAAAGAAAAAGTTTATGTTTTGCCAGCGAACACAATGATAGTTGATATATGGAGGCTTTGGGAACATTGTTATCGCAATTATTGAAGATTCTTTGTTAAACTTCAATCGTACCAACCCTGTTCTGTCTTTCTGTGTTCACAGACACGAGAGAGGCTTCTATGACAGTTTTGCGGGACACTGGCAAATATGTTTTTTCTCAAAGTGGTGGGGAAACAGAGTCATTATCAATGCCAGGGAATGTCGAAAGACATTGGCAACATGGTGTTGTCGTGAAGAAGGAAAAAATGCAACCTTCTGAAAGTGACTGTGATGATGAGTATGGTCATGGGCCATCTCAGACGCAGTACCTTGAAGCTGTAAGTTGGGAATCCAACGAGGATGGAGTGACTCACATTGGAACATCTAGGGAGCCGGCCACAGGATCAGAGTCTGATGACGACTATGTGGAGAACTCTGAAGATGTGGGTGTATTTCCAACTCAAGTGAAAAGAGAGGTGGACGATGAGAAGCTTTCCACACTAGGTATGGAAAATGAGTTAGTGTCGCTAGAACCTGATACATCTGTGTCTAGATCTAGTCTGAGCAGTATGAGGAGGAAAGAAACAAGGCATGGGAAGTCGGGGAGGAAAGAGAAGGATCTGGGGGGCAGAATGCCAGGCTACTGCGGCATTTGTAAGAGAACTGTAGTGTCCCTTCATAAACACATGGTGGTTCATTTCAGAGAGAGGAGTTTCTTGCTCAAATGTGATCTCTGCAACAAGGAACTGTTCCACCACACCAGTCTCAAGCTTCACTTAAAGAAACACCTGAGAGACAGGCACTGCAGGTACAAGTGCAGAGATTGTGACAAGGGTTTCAGGTACAAAGACGCTTACAGGTCGCACCTCAAATTCCATACTGGAGAGAATCCTTTCAAGTGTAACTTCTGCGGTAAGACCTTCACACGAAAATCAGACCTGAAATCTCACAAGCAGACTGGCACTGAGAGGAGGCGGTGCAAGGGTAAGAAAAGTCCCACTGTGCAGCGACGTCTTAAATGTGATGTATGCGGGAAAACATTTTTACAAAAATGTCGTCGGAAAGATCGTTTTGAGATGTTGCCCGGACCACACAAATGTGCTGTCTGCAGTGGTGAGCTGCCTGCCAATGCTGAGAGTGAAGACGGAAAGGCAGAAATACACCACGAGTGTCACGTGTGTGGAAAGACGTTCAATCACTCGGGTCATTATCAAGATCACCTCAGGAGGCATTCGGGAGAGAGACCTTACGGGTGTCCTATATGTGGACGAAGGTTTGTCTGTCAGTCTAACCTGAGATCCCACATAAAGACCCACAGCAGAGAGAAGCAAAAGCGCCACAAATGCAACATCTGTGGTAGAAAATTTCTACGGACAACAGAGCTCAGAGAGCACAAAAACACAGGGTCGAGAGAGAGACTTTGCAAGGGAGACAAGGTTTATCGTGAAAGGAGGGCCGGCTTTTGTGATATCTGCAAGAGAAAGGTGGCTTGCTTAGAGAAACACATGCACTTCCATTCTGGAGAGAAGGGGTCTTCATTCAAATGTGAGCTCTGCAACAAGGACATGCAACATTACAACCGCATGAAACGTCACATGGAGATTCATCTGAAGGACAAACCGTTCAAGTATAGATGCGACAAATGTGACAAATCATTCTACTACAAGTCTCTCTTCCTGGACCATCAAATGACCCACACAGGGAACAAGCCACACAAGTGTGACATCTGTGGGCAGACATTCACAAGACCATCAGACCTGAAGTCTCACAAACTGACTGGCAACGACGTTCGGCGCTGTAAGGGTGAGAAGATTGTGAAGCGCTACCTCAAGTGTGATGTGTGTAGTCGTAATTTTTCACGCAAGTGCAGGCTTGAAGATCAATTCAAAGTGCTGACTGGTCCTCAGACTTGTGTGGACTGCAGCGACGAAGTAAACATGTCGTTTGGAATTGAGGAAATTCCTGTGAAGAAGAAGAAGAAGTCGCCTCAGGAAATACGGTTCAAGTGTGACATATGTGGGAAGAGGTTCCACCACTCTGGACACCTTCTGGACCACCAGAGAAGGCACACAGGAGAGAAGCCCTACGAGTGTACTACATGTGGCAAACGGTTTGTCTGCCAGTCCAACTTACGGTGCCACGTAAAGACCCACAGTGGTGAGAAGCCGTTCACATGTGACATTTGTGGTAAGAAGTTCACACGATCGTCCGACCTGAGGGAGCACAGAAACACCGGTATAGGGGAAGGTCTGTGTAAGGGCGACAGGTCTGTGTCCACACCCAGATACTGTCAGTGTGAAGTTTGCGGGAAAACCCTGTCCTGTTTGTCAGCTCTTCTCAAGCACAAAAAAGTCCACTCCACAGAGAAGCCTTACATTTGTGACGTGTGCGGCGAGGCATTCAAACACTACAACAGCCTGAAGTACCACAAGCTGACAGACTCCCCGAACAAGCCGTGCAGGGGTAAGAAAGGGATGGGGCCAAAGCTGAGGTGTAACGTGTGTGACAGAGAGTTCTCCCACTCTGGTCACCTACAGACTCACATCATGACGCACACAGGGGAGAGACCGTTCCAGTGTGACATCTGTGACGAGGCCTTCTTGCAGCAGCGTCGCCTGGATGAACACAGGAAGGTTCACAGAGGACAGACGCTGTTCAGCTGTGACCTTTGTGAACTCAACTTTGGCAGCCAGGCCACGCTGGCCGAGCACAGTCTAGTCCACTCAAAAGAGAAAGTGTACAAGTGTGAAATCTGCTCTAAGGAGTTCAAACGTCCGTCACAGCTCAAAGCTCACCAGCTGACTGGCTCTGCCAAACGTTGCAAAGGTGACAAAGCGCAGTATCCCAAACTGAGCCTGGGCTGTAAGGTGTGCGGCAAGCTCTTTGCGTTTCCATCCCAACTCCGAGTTCATCTGAGCATCCATTCCACTGACCGGCCGCATAAGTGTGACATCTGCGGTGAAACATTTAAACACCCAAACAGCTTGAGGAAGCACAAGCGCACTGGCTTGGATGGGAATCAGTGCAGGAGTGTGGTGAAAAACCACAAGATTCGTGTCGTCAGGTTCAGCCAAAGTGATGGGCTACCTGATCGCATCGACACCAACATAGGGGAGAGGCCTTTGATGTTCATGAAGTTTGAAAATGATGAGAAGACTTTATCAGACCAACTAGCGGAGCTGGAAGAGGACAGACTCAGCCCTGTGCTGGCCAAAGAAGAAATAGAAGAACTAGAAGAAGTGGATGAAGCGGAAACAATGGACATTTTCCAATCCGAGGTTGAAGCAAAAGAAAATAGTTGCAATGTATGTGGGAAGGTCTTCCCTTGTCCGTCAGCTCTGAAAACACACAAAGTCGTCCATTCTTCAGTAAAGCCTTACACATGTGACAAATGTCGAATGACCTCCAAACACTTTTACAACATGAAATACCACAAGCAAAATTGTACAGGAGAGAAGCGACGGAAAAATTCCTCAAGCATAATGCGTTTTAATTGTGAGATTTGCGCTATGAGGTTTAGTTTCTTAATAGATCTGGAGGCTCACTTAAAGACACACATAGATGTGTCCGAACAGAGAGATAGATTTGACGAATCTGTTCCATGCCAATCAACCCTTCTAGGTAACGGTCACGAGACTGGAGAAACAGTTCCTTGTTCATCTATTGTCAGAGACGACCAAAGTGATCGTGTAAATGATTGGTCAACAAAGAAAGAGGTTGGTGACAGTGATAGAAAAATGTTCAAGAAATCTGTTCACTCAAGAGGCAGAAAACGCAAGGGCAAAGTTGGAAGACCACGTGTGAAAAAGCATTACAAGTGTTCTGATTGTGGTAAGGCCTTCAAACATCTGAACAATTTCCGTAGGCACCAAAAGTGTGTGCACTCTGGAGAGAAGCCGTACGTGTGTGAGCACTGTGGAGAGGCTTTCAAACACCCAAACAGCTTGAAGTACCACAAGCACACAGACTTTGAGGACAAACCCTGCAAGGGTAAGAAATACAAATACAATCAGTATGAATGCGAAGTGTGTGGCAAGATCTTCTCCCGTCCCTGGGATCTCAAAGTCCACCAAACCACGGGCTCTGGAGACAGAAGATGCAGGCGGGACAAACCCAAGACCTTTGACTGTGATGTGTGTGGAAAATGCTTCAATTATCCCTCCCTCCTGCGAGTCCACAAACGCGGACACTCTTCAGAAAAGCCGTACATGTGTGACGTCTGCGGAGAAACGTTCAAACACCTCAACAGCCTCAAGTACCACAAGCGGAACGCCAAGGGAGACGATCTCTGCCAAGGCAAGCGAGTCAAGGGCAAGAAACACGAGTGTGACATTTGTGGCAAGGCCATGGCCCGCCCGTCTGCGCTTCGCATTCACCGGACAATCCACTTCAAAGTGAAGAAGAACGCAGACAAGCCAAAGGTGAAGAGGGTGAGAGCAGGGCACTTTGAGTGTGATGTGTGCGGCAAATCTTTCACCAGGCCCACGGGTCTCCGAGACCACAAGAAGACTGGCTCACTAGAGAGACGCTGCAAGGGGGACAGGCCACCCCGGCAACACTTCATCAAACAGTCCTTTGAGATAGTGGACCAGATAGAAGTAGAGGCCATACCCACTCACAGTTCTACCTACCAACACAGCTATGGTAATGAGTGCTGACGCAAGAACTACTGCAGAGATGTATTTGTAGTACAGAGAACATACTAGCAGAGAGATGTATTTGTAGTACACAAAACATACTAGCAGGGCTTCCCCGTTCTTACCAACAGGATTGGACAACAGCTGTTTGCTTACTATTTCTCTAGAACCCCCCTCCCATTATCTTTCCACTCTCCTTTACAACTGTATTTTGATAAATGAATTAATTGTGATTCTTGTCGTAAGCCAACGTTGAAAGGTGATGTAATGCACAATCTTGTGCAAAGTGATGTTCATGCAGTGATGTATTATTAGAACAGTGCAAAATTCATGTGGTATGTACAATACATTGTATATGAAATCAAAGATTGCTGTATCATGAATGTATGGCCACCACGCAAAATAATATAATAATTTAATGCTGCTGTTGATGACAATGTTATAATAACAGTGATAAATATGACAGTATTAAGTACATTAAATTCTATGGTGGTTTGTACATTATCATTAATGTAATTTAAAAAAACAAAATGTTCAGCCTTGGCTGGGAGTCTGCCTCATCATAGTCATATTCCAAAGTAAGGAAAGTGTTCAGTACAAAATGTACCCAAGTCAACTTTGGTGTTCCATAAGTACACATCAAAGCTGGTCAAGTAACCAGTCACTTGAACAATGTCCATGCTGCGTGCTTTAAGAGGGGAACATCATGATGATAGACTTTTTATAAGGTCATGTGACCTAGTGTAGTAACGGATGTCAAAACAACCTCTGAACTCTGAAGTATGCAGGTAGAGGAAGATTTCTCAGCTGGGCTACGCACACTAGCATGACGTTTATTATATTTCTACTAAAGCAAAGTTATCGATTGGCTATACTATAATAGTAATAATAGTATTTACTAGATAGCGTTTGTATTAAAGTTAAAGCACTTTTCCCTGCTCTACAGCAAGCTCAAATCGCTTTACTTTACATTCACAGCCAGTCATTTTTTTCTGTGACCTGTCGTCACTGATACAAAATGAACTAATCTCTTTTCTTCCATAATAATAAGCAGTATATATGTTAATCTCTCGGGTAACTCAACTCTAATGTGATTTGTGGTGATGAAGATTAGTTGCACTTCTGTGATGCTTATTTTGTAGTTGTAGTTGTAGTAGATTGATTGAATGTGTTCAGTTGATATTCTTCTTTTTTAAAATACATATATATATTATTATGTACAATTCATGTATATAATATTCATTTCTAAGTCAGAACTTTTGATGGTGTAATTTTGTAAAATCTGTAGTCTGTTGAGTATGGATCATGTCTTTTCTTGTATTTGGTCTCCTCATGCCATTGAATGGGCATTTTTTACTCTTGCTGTCTTGTTGGTGTCTACTTGGTACACTCATCTATATTATAATTTTATATCATAATTTTTTAAATTTAAAATTGTTTTTCCATTTTCCATGCAGCATTCATGGTGTATCTTTGTATTATGAAGGTACACCATTAACTATTACATTGTAAGTGCAGGGCCTACACTTAGTACATACTGACACAATTTGATTTAGACAAAACTTTAGGCACTATTTGGTTTGATACCTCGAGAACGAAGGTTTGATACCTACCATATATGTCCCTCCCCACACCTCTCTATACTCTATCGAAATATCCTCCTTCCCCCCAAAAAGAAACATATACCTCTTGATTCCTGTGCTGAAGGTGTAAATGTAAAGCAAAGGGTTATAAGGCCAAATATGGACTGTTCCAATGTGTTTCTTATTCTTTCATACAGAAAATGACAAATAATGTCCACTCCAAAAATGACAGTTTCAGGGATTTCTGTAGTCTGTATTCAATTTCAAAGCAATGATATGTTGAACATGTTGCATACTGTGGTAATTAAGCGTTTCTTTTTTGGGACAGTATAGATTGATTGCATGTTAGGATCAATTCTTGACATGTTATGACTATGACACGTATGATCTATGGTGTGATTTATTGCATTCATGTACCTGTCTGTTTCTCAGTCTCTTAGTGGTAGTTGGAACATTTACTGTTGTTCCGCTGTAGCAGGACATCTAATAATTGTTCCTTTTTGTTGTTGCTGTTGTAGGGTTCTGGTTCTAGTTTATTATTACATGTATACAACATGTTTGGTTTACATTACATATTTCAAATTATATTATTTGTTCTTCTTTGTCTGATGTTTCGTGCATACATAATGTTTCAGACTCAAAAGCCTATGGGTGGGAGCTGCGCTCACTAAACTGCCTACTTCAGTCACCACATTCCCCCCCATATGTATGTCACATGAGTTAACTTATGGCTTATGGTAAAGTCACATCATGTGTACATGTACATATATCCTAGCTCTCCAAATGTGATTCCTGCACATGGGAGGACATTTTTTATTTATTTAAATAATAACATGTATGTTGCAATATGAATATGACACCACAAGTATTTCTGCATATTAATATTAATAGGCCTATAAATGTAGAATCAAAATCTTTGCGTAATTGCATGAACAAGGGGTCATTTTAAGATCCTCCTGTCCCAGGTTGCAGAGCTAGGCAGCCATGGCTCTGTAGGTCTATCAGACATCTTGAAGAGTGAAAAACTCATAAATATAATAATGTAATATATAACATAGTGCCTGCTGGAAACAACAAACTACATAGAGTACTGGAAACTTTACATCCATGTGGTGATCACTACTGTTTGCTTGGTCACTGAGTGTAAAAATTTCATTGACCGACAGTTGACAGCTTTGACTTTGACTTTGAGTCACAGTAAAACCAAAGTTAAGAAAAATGTAAAGAAATCCTGTGAAGAAAAAAAAATTAGACCCTGGCTTATGTGATAATAAATGGTACCAGTACATGTATACGGTATTTGAAGTTGAAGAAACATGTCTGGATTGTGTCTTGATTCAAAGTATTCATTTATTTATGTCTCTTATTCAACTCTGAATTAAAAGTACACATTGAAATTGTATTGTACACCATTTGTTTTGCTTTTGTTTATTGTTTAACATCTGCCATCTACTCAATACCATTCATAAACATAATGTATATTGGCTGACTCTATTTGCACGTAAAGCCGTGAGAAGACAGGGGGGGTCTACAGTCCTCGCACAGTCGGTGGCACACTTTTACCTACTGTACAACTACTAGATATGAAAAATAGGGGGTAGGGTAGTGTGTGTTTGCCAAACTGTCCAGAGACTGGTCGAGATACATTGTAGCTACCGACTACCGAGTGACTGGTCTCCCCAATATATCTCGCTCCACCCTAATGCCAAGATAGATTCACCGGTCATGGGCCAACCCGTCTTCTTAATCCATGCCAAATTCGTGGTGAACTGCAAATCCCCCCTTTTCGGCGTCTTCGCACAGCAACCGGCAACTTATTATAGACACACGAGTCAGAGTTGAGTTTTATATCCCTATCAACACAATCAGGTCATGTCAGAGTCAAGAGGTGGAACTTGACCACTTAATACAGTGGGACCTTACAAAATCCCTGTTTTTCTTGTACAATTACAATGTGAACCTGAGCTTGAATACAACGGGGGCAAGGAAAGGCCCGAACTTGATTAGATGCAGGGGGGGATTTCGAGCGAGCTTTATGTCTAGGTACCAGTACCAGTATTTTGGGGGAAATGCATGGGGTGGGGGTCGTCGGCAGGCTCCAAACTGGCAGTCAGTTGTGCGATAGTGTTAAAGAAACACACCACTGACCCAAACACAGTCCATCTCGGAGGCTCCTAGGTTATGTAAATCTGTACTAATGTGGAAGGGAGCTGTGTGGATTTTTAATAGAATCTTCCTAAGAAGGATTCCCTCTGTATGCCTATAGCAGGAACTCGGTTACAGCAGGACTTTTCTCCTGGAACTGGAACCAAAAGTCCCGCTATAGCCGCGTTCTACTGTATCAACGTTAGACTGCCACAGGATAGGGATGGATGGACGTATAATTCATACTATGATAAACTGCATGCAGGACCCATATCCAAAGGCATTTGAACCCGGGTCCACCTGCTTGGAGACCAAGCATGTGAACTGTACAGCCATTTAGATGGGAGAGTGATAGATACTACATGTCACAATGTTTTCTTTTACTTATGATATAAATCAAATCACTTGGGATTGGGAGGTGCAGAAGTGAGAAAGAAGTGTGAAGTTGTACCAACAGTGAGTCCACCCTGTCTCAACCCATAGTACTAGCCAAATAAAACACAAGAATACACAATTTCTCATCATTATTACATTGTTTATTGTTGTCTATTTTCAAAATGCAATTCACATCATTATTCATATGGCATAAAATTAAAATCAGTACATGTATCAGCATTTGTTTCACATAGGAACAACAGTAGCAGTACAATCATTGTCAATGTTCTACTCAAGAAATACAAAAACACTGTTACAAACAAAATAGAGATGCAAATTTACCTTTACACTTTACACAATAAATGTATTAATAAACAAGTTTGAATTCAACGATTCTGAACACTTTCACTATCAATTTGAGGATGACACCTTTTGGTCATGAGATGCATCAAGTTTAAGTAC